>WBNH01012470.1:0-11780 GCA_013401255.1 Urocolius indicus
TATACAGACACATAATACATCCTACCAAATGTTATCAAATCACATCGTTAACATATCATATCCTATCAGAAATATGATTCCATCTATTTCAGCTCCATTTTGCACAACACCCAGGGCACCAAAGGCTCTGGCACAGGGGGGAACGCTGAGTTGGCAGCGTTAGCCTCAGCTCTTTGGGATGGCATAGGACAAATCCAGCCCAGGCATGTTGTGTGGAGGACAAACAGCCACAGGTCTGGGGCTACCACAGGCTCTTGGAAAGTTGGTCTTTATGGAAACCTTATTTTGTTTTGTTTTGGGTTTTTTTTAGCAGTAAAACTTACCCAAAGTGTTTTTTTTCATTGTTCCTTAAAGAAGGGTAGGAGTGGGTCAGGTTTGGTTGGTGGGGTTATTTTTCACTTCTTTGTGTTTTTACTTTTGCATCAATTCTGACACTTTTAATCAACCACCGTCTGTGGGCTTTTGTCCCTCCCTGTAAATCTCCCATCAGTATTTTTTAGCACTGCACTTTTCCCCTTGTGCTGACCCTACTCCTTCACCCTCCATCTGTTTAGCCTCCAACTGCTCACTTTTTGCATTTGTCTTGTGGGGTTTGCTTTTTTCATTTTGCTTTTTTTGCCTAAGCAGCCTAGGAGCTGCTCCCTGGGAGCACTCCTGCCCCTCTCCTCCTCTGCCAGCAACAAAGCAGGACGAAACCAGGAATCTGGGGAAGCCGTGGAGCGGCTGCCTTTGGCAGGGGCTCAGGCAGGGATGCAGGCAGAGGCAAAAGGGCCTCCCCCTGCGTGCTGCTGTGGCCCACCACACGTTCCCCCCACCTCCTTGGGGCCCTTCTGTCCCTTAGGGCTGCGGGGGAGGCTGGGGTAACCCCATTTCGGCAGCTCAGCCGGAGAGTACCAGGACGTTGCCTCCATCCAGGGCGCTCATGTTCAGCGGAGCCAAATCCCCCGGGAGCAGCGGGGGGAGGACGCTCCCATTATCCATCTCCTGCCGTGTTGGAGGCAGCTGGATCTGCCGGGCATTAATAGATTACACAGAGGATTTGGGTTCGCCAGCAGCAGAGAGGGAGCGCTCGCAGGAGGCAGCGTGGGCAAGGCCGGGGCAGCTGCTGAGCCAACGGGGACGGACGCAGCCCTCACTCCTCAATAACACCTTCTCCAGCCGAGGTAGGTGGAGGGTTTGGCCGCGGTGCTGGGATGCTGCTGAGATGGCTGGAGTGAGGATGGGGATGCTGCTCCCCATCTGCCTCCGGGAGAGCCGGCAGCAGGGACTGGAGCTCCAGGGTGGGAGTGAGGGGGGTGCTGGGCTCTGGGTGCTCCCGTGGCCGGTTATTTTTCCAGGGAATGCTCTGCAGAGAAGCCAAGCTGAGGCAGCTCGTGCAGCTGCCGAGCTGTGTTGGTGCATGTCTGGATTTGAGCTGTGTGGGGCTGGATTTCATGCCCTCCGGCCCCGGCACCCCCAGCCTTTGCCTGCCCCAGCGCTGGGGGCTGCAGCCTGGCCCGGGGTGCAGGACAGGGTGTGAGGGCATCCATGGAGTTCACCTCTGGGGCTGAGCCATCCCAGTGCAAAGGTGCTGCTGGGCACTGCCCCGTGGCTCTGCACGCCGGAGGGGCTGAGATCATGGCCAGCCATGGGCAGGGGAAGATCCCTTTATGCCAACGATTCCTGGGGTGGCACAAGGAGACAGGTGCTCACAGAAAACCTCAGGCAACCATGGTCACAGCTGGTGCCCCATCAGCTGCCGTGCCTCAGTTTCCCCACCCTGCATGTCTGCGCCATCAGCCAGCATCCAGGGACATTACCGTGAGTGAGGATGTCAGGGGTATGTGGTGGTTTATGTTGCTCCCCAAATCAGAGGTGACCGTTCACATGAGGCAGCTCTAGGGCTCTCTATAAACCCATATGGGTGCTTAAAAACCCTCCTGGCCCCTATTCAGGCACATGGCCAGGCAGAAGGACAGACATCTCCCCCTCACACACACCCATTCCAAATAGCCTCCAGTTGCTATTTGCTGCTCTCCACCCCGAGCAATACTACCATCCAAATTGCAGTCAAATCTGGGTTTTGCATGTGCCTGTGGGTACAGCGTGGCTACAAAAGGGCAGCTCTGAGTGCCTGCCCCATGCCAGGCGGGCTTCCCACCCCCCAGGTAAGTGCAGCCTTTGCCTCCTAAGAACAACCTCAAAAATCTCTCTGAGCCCTGGACTGCTCCAACATGGGACTGGAAATCTAGAGAATGGTGGCACACTGTCCTCATCCTGGGGGACACTGAGGGATGTAGAGCTTGGGGGGCTGGGGCAGGATGTGGCCATGGGATACAGCATCCTCTTTTGCAGCCCTGCAGAGCCCTCGGCTGCTGCCATGGACGAGTGGGACCTCCCGCAGTGGAAGAAGGAGGTGGAAAGCCTGAAGTACCAGCTGGCCTACAAGCGGGAGATGTCCTCCAAGACAATACCTGAGTGAGTGCCCACTCTCCCTCCCATCCTTAACAGCCCTGTATGCAGAGTCTGGCTTTTCACCCCACAGGTGGCACCACCATCCTCCCTCCAAATCACAAGGTGCTCCCAAAACAAGGAGGGTTTAGAATTTTTTTTTTCCCTTTATGGTTCTTCAAGTCCTTCATGCCCCAGAAGCAGAAATGGCACGAGCCCCAGTGCCAATGCCTTCAAAGCCCCATCCTCCTTCCCACCCAATATCCCCTATGCCAGCTCCCTTCCACTGCCCAGGCTTCAGTGGTGGTCAGGACATGGCCACAGACGTGGGACTCGCTGTCACCTGGTTGCCCCTGGGAGCTGCCCCAATACTCCAGACTCAGCCAGGCGAGTGTGCAGCCCCCTTACTGCAGAGCTCAAAAGACTTCAACCTGTGAAACAAAGTCATGAACAAGTATTTTCCTGGTTTGTAGCTCACTACGCTTGGGACACCCCACCAGTTAACCCCTCCATGGCCCTGCCACTCACTGGCCTCTTAGAAGGGAGAAGGACAGGATAAAAAAAAAAAAGTGCAACTTTAGCAAATAAGTTTTAAAACATGATTGCAGAGCCGTTCCCCATTGCCAGCAGCAGCATGTGGGTGGCCCCAGACACGGGGGACAAAAGACTTTTATTCCACTTGTCTTGTGCTTAGTCCTCCCAGTCCAAACCCTGCCAGGCCGTGCGGGGCTCAGTGCTGGCACAGCTCGTGCAGGATGGCACCAGAGAGGGGTGAGCCCCGACACTGCTGCACCCCAGAGCAGGTTACACCCCAAAAGATCCCTGCCTGCCACTGCAGGGAACATCCCCTATTGTTGCCCCCATCATTACCCCCATTTTAACCTCTGCCCCATGTCACGTTTGCAAACCTCTGTGTGTGACCCCTTTGCTGCGGGAGGGAGCTATGTGTGACCCCTCTACTCCCCTCCCCGCAGGTTTGTCAAGTGGATCGAGGACGGCATTCCCGAAGACCCCTTCTTGAACCCAGAGCTGATGAAAAACAACCCCTGGGTGGAGAAAGGCAAATGCAGCATCCTCTGAGGGGCTGCCTCCTGCCAGCCCCGGCGCCGGCTCCTGCCGCCCCTTGCTCCTCCCCACTGAATGTACACTTTTTTTATTAGCTAGCTTCCTAATATGACTACCTGAACAAAAACCCTGCCCTCATCTTGTCTTATTGTTATTTTCAGCAGTAGAAGTGGTTCATCTATTTAATATGGGGAGGGATGGGGAAGGCAGATGGGGCGGGCAGCGCAGGGGGCAGGGAGCAGTGAAGGTCTCTCTGGGGGCAGGGTGCAGTTTGCAGCCACAGAGCTCTGCTCACCTCTGCCACAGCCAAGCAGGCAGCTTTTGCAGCTTGTAAAGGAAGAAAACTTTTATAAAAGAAACATTTTCAGTGATTTTAAATACTCTTTTGTATACTGTAGGACACTTTTTTTTTTTTTGCAGCAAAACAGGCAAAAATATGACAATTAAGGGCTTACAAATGAAATAAACAGAACATTACTTCGTGAGTAATTTTTAATACATTTTATTTGTTTTCTAAACAAAACAGGTGGGCACTAAAAAAAACCAAAAAGCCCAAACAAAAAAGGATCATACACGGACACCTAATCCATGGCTTAGAAAGCCAAAAGCCAGCTGATCCCTTCAGTTCTGGCTGTAGAATTCCTGGCTTCATCTCTACTAGAGCAGGTCCTTGATATAGATGTTCCTCCTGACAGCGTTGGAAACCCCTTCGTTAAACCGGAACCAGACGTCGCTCCTCCCCACAGCCCTTCCCATCTGGCTCTCGATCGACTCTTCCTTGGGGGCCTGATGGGCTGCAGGGGCAAAGATCAATGGCAAAAACTTGCAAAACCTGTGAATTTTGAAGTTACAGCCTGTGCCCAGGCTGCACAGAGAAGGTGAGGAGCTCCCCCACCAGGAACAGGGAGGGTTTGTAAGGGCAGAGATGATGCTCCCATGTCCTGTACCCTCCAGCACCCGCAGCTGAGCTTTCCAGCTCAGTGTGGTTTTGGCCCTTTGGACACTGCCAGAAGCCACCAGCCTGTCCACAGGCAACCCGCTGCCTGTGGCATCAGGAGCAGTTTCTTCTATCCCCCCTCCCCACCCTGCTGACTAGTCAGAGCCACTTTGGGCAAGTGTGTGGGGCCTGAGTACTGCAAATGCAGTGACCTCCCCAGGAGCACCCATGGACACTCCATCCCTCTGCTACCCTCCTGGGGCTGGGCCACCTGCAGCAACCCCACCGCCACTCCATCCCTCTACCACCCCCCTGGGGCCACCTGCAGCCATCCCATCCCTCTGCCACCTACCCGGGTCCACAGCCACGCGCTGCCGCTGCAGTGGCCGCCCAAAGAAGTCGGTCTCAGGCTGTGGAAAACAAAAAGGAGGCGAGTCACATTCAGAGGCTGTCGAGAGCCAGCCCAGTTTCTCTCTGGCAGCTCAGTACAAGGCCAGACTCCAGTGACCCCACTCAGCTCTGCCCAATTTTAGGCCAAGTCAGCCCCAGGCAGTCAGCCCAGAAGGGCCCCTCACTGGTGCTGGCGTGTGGCCGTCACCCCATGCTCAGGGCTGCACCAGCCCCTTTCCCCTTCCAACCCCCAGCATAGGAGGAAGCTACTGAGCAGGAGCTGGATGCAAATCCTGCAGAAAGGGCTGGCAGGCTCAGTAAAATGCAAACTGCATTCAAAATGAGGGGGGAAAAGACAAACTTTAAGGCTTATTGTACTACAGCGGGTTTTATTGGTGGCCAAGGCCTCAAAACTGAGAAGGTTGGTGGCAGAGGAACACCTCCTGCTCCTCCTGGTCCACGTTGGGATGCCTAGGGTGGGAGCAGCCTGGCTCTGACATCCATCCCCACAGCCCCGCAAGCTGTGTACCTCCCTGACCTGTGTGTGTACCTCCCCACACCTCCCACTGGGCCAGAATTCAGCTATTTGAACCCATTCACACCTCTTTCCTTCCTCATCCCTACAAAACATTCTGGGGCACGTCTGTCATTGTCACCCAGCTCTCATTCAACCTGATGCTGCAAACCCAGAGATGCAATTATGGTGCTGAGGGGTTCTCTATCATCAAAAAATAAACAAATGCTGGTGGAGAGGGCGAATCTCCAGCAGCCCAGGTAAATGCTGCCAGGAAACCGGGTAGGAACTGCAGCCCCTCACCTTGTCCTCCACCGCTGCCCTCCGGACAATGTGCTCCAGGCGCTGCTGGTGGTTGGGAGTTCCGGCTGACCCTGTGGCCACTTCTTCCTCTGCCTGGTTGAGGCCATGCTCGGGCTCCTGTGGGGACACATTCCTGAGCCAGGGTCCCCTTGGGGCCAGGGAGTTCAAGAGTTGGGCATCCAACCCTACCACTGCCACCCCCTCCCTGGCCTCAGTGATGCACAGCCCAGGGCAGGACGGTGCCCTGTCACCCATCCCACACACCTTCTGTTTGCTGTTGGGTTTGATTACAACATCCCAACAACCTGGGGGGATTTTTGTCATCGTTCTCCCTCTCCCAGCAGCACATGGGATTAAGCTCCACAGTGCTTTGGGCACCTGTGTGTTCGCTGCCCCTTTCCCTGGGACTCCACAAGTCGGCACCACGTCAACAAGGAGCCTTCAGAGATGTTTTTGCAGTGTCTCTTTGCCCCAGGCATCCCCTGAGAAAGCCCTGCTGCTGCAAGAAGGGCCTCTCAGGGATTAATTATCCACACAGCACCAGAGCAGGGCAGGCACCAGCTACACTCGAGATGTTTCTCAGCCTTTTCCACCCATTTCTGCCCTCTCCTGTCTCCTGCCTGCTGCTCAACAGAGGGTTTCAGCGATGTGCAGAGTAACTCTGCCCCTCTTGAGGGCTTTGGGACCAGAGGACCAAAATGAAGCAGCAAGGGCAGGGGCAGGCAGGAGAGAGCAGGTCAGCAACCCCACAGGCACGTACAAATCGCAGACAGACAAAGTAAAATTCCCCTCCTGTGCAGCCCTTGTTACAGTCAGAGGGTTTAAAGTTTCAACTCACAGGGAGGGTTTCTTTCCACAATTCCTACACGAAGATGATCCCTTGGGGCTCGTCACCCCAGCACAGATGTACTGCTTGGAGACAGATGTGCAGGGAGACTGCTGCAACTGGGGGGTTAATCCTGGATTTCCATTTGCAGAGCAAAAGCCAGGAGCTGCTTTGGAAACACCAAGTTCCCCACCCTGGCCCTGAGGACTTTATAACCATCCATAGACCCCCGCCCTGAAGCCGCAGGACACAGTGAGCCCTCCCTACCTCGCCCTGGTTCCGTGCCTGCAGCAAAGCCTCCGTCCTTCTCATCTTCTCCAACTCGATCTCCCTGGCGATGAGCTGCTTGGCCTGGTAGGTCAGCTGCCGGCGAGCTGGCAGGTCTGGGAACCTGCACACATCCTCCACATTCCTGCAGCACCCAGGGGGGAAGCAGAGAAAAGAAATCAGTGCTGAAAAAACCCTCCAAGCAGTACCACAGAATCCCACACAGGTAGGGGTTGGGAGGGACCTCTAGAGCTCATCTCCCACCCCCTGCTAAAGCAGGTTCCCCTCCATCAGGTCACACAGGAACATGTCCAGGCAGGTTTGGAAACCTCCAGAGAAGGAGATTCCACACTCTTCCTGGGCAGCCTGTGCCAAGGCTCCCTCACCTGAATAACAAAGTTCCCTTTGTGTTCTAGGTGAACTTTTTGTGTTCCAGCTTGTGCTCTGTCACTAGAGACTACAGAAAAAAGTCTCACTCCATCCTCCTGACAACCACCCTTTAGGTACTTATAAGTGGTGATAAGGTCCCCCATCAGTCTTCTCTTCCCTAGGCTAAACAGCCCCAGGTCTCACAGCCTTTCCTCATCAGAGACATGCTCCAGTCCTCTGATGATCTTGGTAACCTTTCACTGGACTCTCTCCAGGAGTTCTCTGTCACTCTTGAGCTGGGGAGCCCAGAACTGGACTCCAGATGAGGCCTCACCAGGACAGAAGGGGAGCAGAACCTCCCTCAANCTCAACCTGCTGGCCACACTCTTCTGGAGGCATCCCAGGATGCCATTGGCCTTCTTGGCCACGAGGGCACATTGCTGGCTCATGGTTGGTTTATTATCAATGAGGACTCCCAGGTCTCTCTCTGCAGAGCTGCTCTCCAGCAGGCCAATCCCCAGCCTGCACTGGTGCATGGAGTTGTGCCCAATTGGACCCCAGGCCTGGCCTCTCAGTGTGCCCCTGGCCACAGTGCCTCCGTTTCCACACCACTACCCTGTTTGGTTGCTGAACTCAGAGCAGGGATTATGTGCTTTTTAGTTCTAGCACCAGGAGAGGGAATTGCAGGTGAGTCTGTGCCCAACAGATTGCCCTGAAAAACCCAGTGTCACATCACAGCCTGGGCACGAGCAGCATCACAACCCTTTGCATGAAGCCCAAGACACCTGCAGGGCCGATTAATTGAGATATGGTCACAGACAGTAATTTCAGCTAATGGGAGCAGTTTTGTTCTTGTTGAGGCTGGTGCACTTGCTCTGGAGTTGGGCCTGTGGCAGCACAGCCCAAGCACAGGTGTAGCCCCAGCACCAAGGAGCCAGTGGGGTTGGTGCCTCTGCCAGCTGCAAATAGTTCACTTTACTCACACGCAGCATTATTCCCTTTAAAATAAAGGCAGCAAAGTCCTCTGTCAGATAGCTTTGCAGTCACTGAGAAATTAGCTGTCAGACCTACGATTTTAAAGACAAAACACAGGTTTTGCTGTCAACAACAGCTTTGTTTGCCAGGGAGAAGCTGGGACAGGTGTCACTGGGATGTGACACCCCCGTGGTCCCAGCCATCATCACACAAGGTCAGCAAACAGGTGCAGAACTCACAAAAAGAGCAAAGCAACATGGGTGCTTGTGCCACACAGCCCCCAGCAAGCCACAGCCACACTCTGGTGGCCAGTGCAGGGAGTGAGGGGGGGTTGGCTCCTCACAGCCCCTGCAGGCCTTTCCGGGGGGAGGGGGAAACACTCAAGTGCCTCGCTGTAATTAGATACAGCTGCTTGATTTAACAGAGGCTAATTTTTGTAATTAACTTTGCACCAGGAAGACATTAGTGTTGCTCCTAGCTGTGGCTGGGTCTGTGTTACTGCACTGAAGCCTTGGGAGCATTTAGGGCTCTGCACACACTTACAGACCAGTGAGACTCAAGTCTAGTGGTGTCTGGCTTCAAGGACCTCCTGTGTGGCTGTGCCCAGGCAGACCTGCTCTGCCCTCCTGCCACCAGCCCCTGGCAGCGTTGGTCCCTCCTCTGCCAGCTCCAGTGAGCCAAAGGCAGCTGCTTCCTCTCCTTTAATATCATTAAAGCAAAACCAGCCTCTCTTCAGCCTCAGCCCAAGGGGTGACAGGGAAAGTCGGACTGCGCTGTGGCTCCCGAAACCTCTGAGCTCCAGCTGCAAGAAACCAACTCAACGCCACCACGCTCTCTGGTTCACACTCCTGTCTGAACTCTCTGCTGCTATTTTCAACCCCTACGTTTCCCCACCACCCTTGGGACTTACGGGTCGAGCTTGTAGATGTACTGGCCCTCAGGCAGGCGTTCCTGGTGGTAGGTGAGGTTGTAGGCCAGCATGGTGCTGATGAGGTCTGCCAGCTGCTGCTTCTCCTTCAGGCTGTAGAGCTGAGTGTTCACCTGGGGAGGAGCCCAGCAAAGGGAGAGCATCACTAACCTAACACTTAATAACTTCTAAACGTAAAAATAACCTGAAGCACAGGGTTTGTCTCTACATGAGAAAGGACAGTCAATACCCTCCAGCTCAGGCCACGTTTAGGTTCCTATGAGGGACCTGCCTTCCCTCCAACTCCTGCATCAGCTGCAACACCAAATCCACCCCGAATTTGGGAGAGAGGTCTGGGATAGCTCAGCTATCGTGTCCCAGCCCTCGTGGGGGTTTGCAGAGGGGACACACCACCCGGGCAGGACTCCTATGATCACAGTGAGAGGGCTGGCGGGCACTCACCGGCCGGAGCTTCGGGGCGATAATGTCCAGCAGCAGACAGAGCACCTCCAAGACAAGGGACTGCTGCCCGGCGCGGCTGCGGGCGCTGGGCGTTATCCCCGACACCATGGACATCACCAGGTTCTGCATGTGGTTCAGCTTGGCCAGGGCCTGGGTGGAAAGGGCAGGGACGGCTCAGCCACGGCCCTGTGGGTGACAGCTGGAGGCACGCTGCCGCCGTGCCCTGCCCCATCCTTGCCTCGTGCTGGCTGCTGGGATAAGCGAGCCGGGGGACGGTGGTGGCAGCGAAAAGCATGTGGAAAGCCACGGGCAGGAAGGGCAGGTACCGCATCAGCTGGAAGCGCTGCCCGTGCAGGACAGCCTGGCTCAGCAGGTCGGAGAAGCCCAACCACTCCAGGGCCAAGCACACCGAGCTTAAACTGGAGTCCCGCAGCTTCATGTTCAGGAAATTCTCGTACAGACCCTGGAAGTGGTCACAGGTTCAGACACGGCTCGAGGCTGGGCAGATGGTGCTGTCAGAGCATCCCACTCAGCCCAGTTCCAGCTTAACATCCCACCACTCCACTCAAAGTCAGCACAGTCCCACTGCAGGGAAGGATCTCCCGAGGCATCCCCTAGCCATGACCCTCTGGATTAGGAGCTGCCCTCGCTCCACCCAGCACAGCAGAGGAAGGGTCCAGCTCTTCCCCCTCCTACCTGGGCCAGCTTCTCCTGCTCCCCTGAGGAGATGGCAAGGTGCAGGATGTGGTGGAAGCGGTGTGAGGACGTGTTGAAGGTAGTTGTCCCGCCAAGGTGTGACAGGTCCTCATCACCCACCAGCAGATGAGCCGGTAAAGCGGGGTCCATCCCTACCCTGTGCCTGGGGGCAGCCCAAAGAGGAGAGCTCAGCAAGGAACATTTCAGCCCTTGCAAGGTGAACTGAAGGCAATACCGATGCCAAGTGATGGGGCAATCGAGAGAGCAGCCAAAGAGCATTTGGACACACAGATCTGCTGAAATGAAGCTGTGGCTGCTGCAGGGCAGACCAGCTCTCAGGACCTTTCAGGTTTCTCTACCTTTGCAAGCAGGTCCGGAAGCAGCAAGAAGCTGTCCCCCAGGCAGACTCAATAAATACTACCCCTTTACCTTTGGACCTTTGGCAGCTGGAAGATCTCCTGCCAGATGGAGAAGAGCCCCTTGTTTTGGTCCTTCAAGCCGATCTTCATCGTCTGCACCACCTGCACGCTCAGCTCCTTCTGGCCTCGGCTGTGCAGGAACTGCAACACAAGTGAGGGGCCTGGGGGGAAATGGGCGCTGCAGGGAGGGAGGGGATGCCCACAACAGCTGGGGAAAGCTGGAGACAGTGGCATCTTGCTCTTCATCCCTTTGTAAGGGAATCAAGGTTAAAAATAGCAGAGGGAAAAGGGTGGATGCCTTAGTGATCTGCCCGGGACATGTTTTTTCTCCATCCATCCCCACCTGAGCCCAGATGAAAATGAAAAGCCAGAGCAAGCCTGTGCCCGAGCCCCCTGGTGCTGGCAGTACCTGCAGGGTGTTGATGCAGGAGCGGATGTCATTCTCGGCCTTCTCGCACAGCGCCAGCAGCGCGCCCGTGTCCGCCCGCATGCCCTGCTGCAGCACGATCTGCCAGAGACGGGGGTCAGCAGGGGAAAGCCCCGAGGAGCCCTGACCGGGGGGTCTCGAGAAGCCCCAGCCCACCCCCCACCTCGCAGAGCCGCTGGGCCAGCCGCGACGGCGCCGTCCGAGGGAAGGTCAACAGGAAGGATTGCTGCCGCAGCGGCCGGAGGGCAGGGACGTACCTGGCGGGGGGAAACACAGCGGGCTCTGAGTGAAGAGATACAGCTATTAATGCCCTGCTCAGAGAGAGAGAGACGGGTGGTTCAGCAGCTGCCTGTGCACCACTGAACGCCTGGGCAAGCACAAACGCAACTGGATGCTCACACCGAGCAGCAAGTGCCCCCAGCAGGTATGAAACCTGCAGGATTCCAGGAAAGCTGAGTGTTTTGTAGTTTTACTTCTCATAACGTACTCCTAAGCCGCAGGTCTGGTGGCAACTTGGCACAAACACCCCATGCAAGGCTACAGGCTTGGAGCAGAGCAGCTAGAAAGCTGTCCGGTGAAAAAGGACCTGGGGGAGTTTGTCAACAGTGTCTGAACGTGAGCCAGCAGTCCAGCAGTGTGCCCAGGTGGCCGAGATGGGCAATGGCATCCTGGCTTCTATCACAAACAGTGCAACCAGCAAGACCAGGACAGTGATTGTGCCCCTGTACTCTGCCCTGGTGAAGCCACATTTCAAGTGCTGTGTTCAGCGTTGGTCTCCTCAGTATAAGAAAGA
>WBNH01012473.1:0-23888 GCA_013401255.1 Urocolius indicus
TAAGATTCTGTGATTCAGTGACAATGGAGTCACAGAGATATCAGTGCAGATTAAACACAAAATTCTATCAGCGACTTTTTAAAGACTTTACAATTACATTGCAAATTCACACTGAGCACTTTAAACCTCCTGGACAATGCTAAAAGAGGAGAAATAACACTAACAGATAGTTTTCCCATAAGTTTCAACACATGCCATGTCTAAGCATTACCTTTATCATTTTATTCTTGAGCAAATTAAGACACTGCAAACCTCAGCAATAACAGCAGCATGTAGTTCCTGATGCACAACATCTGCTGCAGCTAGTAAAGTCTCCTGCTTTTGGACAGGTAATGCTATAAAACTAAGCCCTCAAAGTGTGAACAAACAGTGCTCACTTTAAAACACAAAAGGTGCAATATTGATTAAAGACTAATTCAAGTGTTCCATTCTGTTTCTGTATACACAGAATTGACATTACTGTACTAAAAAGGCACTAATACAACAATTTTACTTCTGTTCCATTCAGGCAACAAAAATAGCACCTGGTGTCTGCCAGGCAACTGACACACACATAGCATTGGAGTCATCCACAGTGAAACATCTGCAGTAAGAAAGAAGCTGCAGTCTCAGGTGTTTTGCAGAAAGTGCCCAGGAAGCCCAAGGGTGGGCCTCACACCAAGGTACACAGCATTTTATGACTCCTTGTCTCCCCATGAGTGCCTGTCACCACCTTTACAGACAACAGCAGGGGACTACTTTGTACTTCAAAACATAAATCATCTTATTGTTGATCCTACAGCTGTAAATTGACTACTTACACTCCTAAAATCTTACAACAGAAATAAATGCTTATTTGATCAACAAATATCCTAAGATGACCTTAACTTCTCCCCAAGAGCTCAATTGTTTTACATAAAGACCGTCTATAGATGCCAATGGAATATCTAGATCCTCAGTGGAAAAAGGGTATGATTTATTCTTTGTCAGCAATGTAATGATAGAGGTTAATTAAAAAACTTAACATGTCTTTTTTTGTTTTGTCTTGTCACATTTTTTTCTTCCCAGCTGTTCAAATACAGCTGATCTCTCTATGCAGGCCACAATAATCTGAAAACACTCGTCTCTCCTCATTGTGCTTGGCAATACATACATTCATTGCACCCATACACTATGGAAGCAGCTTCTCTCATACACTCTCAGCCAAACTCAAGAACACTTATACTACATTAAACTGATGTCATTTCCCTTTCTGGTACTTGTCTGTTTTTTCCTGCTGCACAAAGTCTCTTCTGCTTCCTTAGTCAGTCAGAAATGACAGATAAGAGAATGCAAAGAAATGGAGTGTAAATGTAAAAGGAAATATAATTGGTTCAAGACTCTCTACCATCTTCAATTCTGCACAGTCATTTACAGCTGTCTAAAGTGTGTGAAACACTGGCACCCAAGTGAGTGAGTAGGCAATTAAGGTTTTGTACTCTTTCACAATCATTCTGCACAGATGTAAACTACCGGATATGGTGTGAGACAGCAGTGACACACTGAGTGCTCTGGCTTGACGACCATATTGCTCTGCTGAGAAGGATGCTGCTTTTCCCTGGCATGTCTTCACAGCTCAGTCCTGGAAGACAATGAACCCTTGGACTCCGATCCAGGAGAAGCAAACTCATGCATGTAAATACTTTCATTATTTGCAGCAGGGTATTTTGCAGGCAGGGGAAGCAAGCTCTCAAAATCAGGCAAGCTCAGTCAAATATTACTGAAGAAATCCACTGTTCAGACAAATATTTTGTGTTTTGACCATAAAACTGGAAACGCTTTAAACAAGAATATCAGGTGAAACAGCATGAAGTTTTATAATAAAACTAAAAGTCAAGGTAAATTGAGAGTTATTTTAGAAGCTAAAATTGGCTGCAACACCTCATAATACCTACATGTATTTGCTAATGAAATGCAAAACTTTTTCCTCAGGTCACAGACTAAAGTTCAATCATGTCTGTAATTGTTACCACTCGATTACCAACCAGGCTGTAGCAAACTGAATTGTGCTTTTACTTTAGTTTTAAAGAGGTGTCTAAAACAGTTACATTCCTTCCTTCAAGCATCAGCATAATGAGTGAGACCAGGACTGGTAAATGTAGGTTTAGTTATTCCCCAGCCTTCAGTATAGGTCACTGTGAGCAGCGGTGGACTGGGGAAGGCAACTAAAATAGGAAAACTGTACAGAATGGCTGTAACAACACAGGTAGTTGTAGAGTTGTGGGTAGTTGGACAATGTTAAATTATGCTTTAAATCATTAACTAAAAATCATAAATATATGTTTATAAATATTCATACGTTAATTGTCTTTGGGTCTATTTAGCAGAACATTCTATTGATTTTTTTTAAAATCAGATTAAAACCTAAAAAGAGCAGCATTCCTGTTTGTTTATGTAACATATTCTTAATATACTTTAAGAGACTGAACAAAACAGGAGACTCATCTTTTTATTTAAGGAGTTTGCACCAAGTGAAAAATTAAAAGAACTTATATTGTTTAGAGGAAAGAAGGGTCTAAAGTCTACACAGAAATGTAAGAAGTATGCATTAAGCCTGCAGTTCTCCAATTGCACAAACTGTAAACATCTAAACACAAAATATGCCTTTTCTAAGCAAATATTTCTTCTGTCTTAATTTAATCTAATAAATTCTTAAAGGGTACCAACAGGACCGTCCTTACAAATTGTCAGGCATAGGGCTTGTTTGTTTGCCTCTCATGACAACATATCCCAAAATACAAAACATATTTCAACTTGTTATACTCCGAGTCATCTGCCAAACTGCAGATGAACTGTAAACAGAAAGAACATGTTAAGCCTATTCAGGCCCACAAAAAAAAAATAATCAAGACTTGCACAGTAAACTCTGCTATAATTTCCTGATGTAGGTCAAAACTCTGCAAGAAATCACATTGTCTATTTTTATCCCAGTTCACTGGAAGTGCTTTACCTTTCTGTTTTCTTGATAAGCACAGCCCTGAAGATTTGTTCCTGGGGAGTTTTCTCTTTTTCATCAGTTGGTTGCACGAAAGGGTGGACAGCAGCCAAGATGAAGCCCTGCTGGTACAATTCTTGCAGCTGAGCTGGAAGATCACGCAAGGAGGAGAGCTTGATTGCAGATGATCCTGGCAGCTCAGCTGGAAACAAGAAGAAATTGGTCAATAATCCTACACTGGACAATCATGTTTTTTAAAATCCAGGCTCTTCAAAGTCAAGGAAGCTTCAAACTCATCTACAATATTAATACAAAAATTGGCCTTTCCTGAGGCCCATTTTGTATTTTAGATTTTAAGCAGGCTATCTTGGCAAAGGGCTTGTATCACACAAGAGACTGGTGCAATTAAACAAGAAGTCGGATACATTAAAATGCCAAATTCTCTTCATAGTCTGGCAGAGACAATGTGGAGAATTTAATTAAAACAAGACAGTTGGTCAAAAGATATTCTAAGTTTTAGTTGTCATCATAGTAGTGTAAGTTGAGGAGAACAAGCCATGAGTCAAAAATATAAACACAAGAGAAACAGGATAGATGATGAAGGTAGAACATGTCGAATTAAAAAACAACAAACAGAAACATTCATCTACACAAAAGCTGTATTAGCAGACTAAGAGATCACTGATGCAAAATGCCATTGAGCCCAAATACTACTATGCCTAAAGAGCACTTTCTGGGTATATTGGTAACAAGAATGCGAAGAGCAGTGCATACCTGAAACTTTTATGAAAAACGTTTAAGAATAGAGACTAAACTTCACATAGGTTTAAACACTACACATATTAGAGACAAGGGTAAGACCTAGTGCATTAAAATAATCTGTCTGAATACTGTGGGGTTTTTATGCCTTCCTGTGAAGCACTGGATGCTGCCTCCCATCTGACGCTCAACATATACACAGATGCTGCAGTCAATACAGCAATTACCCTGATTTCCTTGGTGTCTTGTGGACTTCAAAACAAAATTCCATAAATCACCTAAAACAACCTTCCATTCTCTTTCTCTCTATGCCAGTAATTCCTCATATGTTTTTCATATCTTACAGGAAAAGACATCCTTCTTCCCTGACCTTTGCCTCTTCATTTCCATCTGTCTTTGGGGATGTTTATTATTTCATTCCTAACCAGAGTACAGCATAAAGGGCGGTGAGATGCTGGACGGTTTCTCCTCCCACTGAAACCAATGAAGAAGGGATGTTACAGGAGAGAGGACAGAGGTTCCCTGCACCTTGCAGACCTTTGTTGAAAAAAAAATAAAAGCACTGGAGACCAGTTTGTATGTATGAAAGATGCCAGCTATGCAAACTAAGGTTTCATTGTACTGTATTTTACAATACCATGTGGCCATCCTTTATGAATAATGAAAGAGGTTATAAAAAAACTAATAAATATTCAAAACCAATAATACAGAGGAATAATTTAAATAATAATAGAATAGCTGTGCTTGGTATGCCTTTTCTTCATATAAGACCTGTTCCAGAGAGGATAATGGAACTTTTTGACCAAGGACTGTAAGATGCAGAATTTTTATTATTTTTACAAATAAAATGAGAAATCCCAGCGTACATTGACAGACAATAGGGCTCTACCTTCTACAACAGCATACAAATCACTTCAGCATAAAAAGAGATGGCATATGAATAATGCATAATAAATCAGCCTACTTACCGGACCCTACTGTAGTTCCAAATGGGGAAATCTGGGTATCAGAGCTACATTTTCCCTCTTGTGGCTCTAAGACTCCAAAAATTTTAGACTATGCTGCAAATAATTAATTAAAAGAATACAAAAGCTGGAATATCATTTGAAACAAAGGTTTTACCTGAACACATTGGAATGACTAAACACTACACAGTAATGTAAATTCTGGTAATGGTGCTCTGAATTTTAATGATCATCCATGGAACACGATGTTTACCTTGCATGTGAACTTAATACATGGAATCTTCTGAGGATGCCTTGGTAGAACTAACAGAATGTCTAGTCATTAACATGGGAGAGTGACTGCTTTCTCCTAAAAGCTAAACAGGAGTTGAACTGTGAAAACGCGTGTAACTGGAGACTTGAGGTGTACACTTCATGATTAAAAATGAAAGGTAACAGAAAATAAAGCTGCCAGGCATGATGCAGATAGTCCCTCCTGTTACCTAGAGGCAGGATTGGTTCTAGTTTAGCTATTTCTCATAGTTTTTCTCATTTATTTTTAAAAACCTTTGGTAATGGAGATTGCACAAACCTCGTAAGTCATGTTTCACTACTTCTCTTCTAGCTATTCAAAACCTTTTCTTAGCACCTGGCCTAAATTTCCTCTCTGAAATTCAAGACTGCTACTTCCTCACTAGAATATTTCTTTTCTGCATCAGCATTTTACAACTCCCAATAGCTGTCACACTTTAATCTTACTTTCTTTAGCTCATACAAACTCAGTCTTTTCAATCTTTCTCATTCCCCTGTGTTTTCTAGATTTCTAAATAATTTTTGATGGTTCTCTCCTGATTCTCTTTACTTGATACACATTTTTCTTCAAGTATAGTACCTAAGCCTCACCACATCTTTGTAGGCTGGAAAAGCTCTTTCCCGCTGGCTGTACATCCCATGTCAGTTTACATCATTTGGGGGAAAAAAACCAATTTTTTCTCCCCACAACCAACAGTGTTCAGATGTCACTGCTTTTAGTAAACTTCAGGTGTTTTTCTATCAGGTTTCAAGAGACATTCTGGATTCTGACCTCCACAGTGCAAACAGAACTTCTCAGACTGGTAAATGCCAATAAACATACTAAGCAGCCTATCGCTGCAATAGTTAATGAAAACAAGTTTTAACAGATTCTGAATGCAATCTTTTAAAGCTTTTGGTTTAATGCT
Organism: Urocolius indicus; assembly: GCA_013401255.1. NCBI lineage: Eukaryota > Metazoa > Chordata > Aves > Coliiformes > Coliidae > Urocolius > Urocolius indicus. The sequence goes on from WBNH01012473.1 coordinate 5,877, forward strand.
GAACCACTGCTCATTTCTCCTTGGACCAAAAACCCTTGAAGAAGAAAAGAGAATTCCTGTTCCACAACTGATGTCCACAATGGTCTACATGAGTTTCCTGAGTCTACAGACCAGTTCTGTTCATTCCTGTTACTTTCCCACAGACTTATTCATGTGATGCAGTTTCCTCTCCAGAAATCCGCACTACTCACCATCCTCTGGATATTCTGTAAATTATTTGTTCCAATATATTTCTGAGCATTAAGTTACGCTAATAATCATACAGTTCTCCTTAAAAGTAGATTGAAAAAGGATATCACACTTTCCCGGAGAGTCACATTCATCCTCCAACAGTCTTCAAACTTAAACAATGTGATTTCAATTATTTCTTTAGCTAATTCTTCAAAGGTGCATACCTGTACGTTCAATCTACCTGAAAACACCTAATTTATGAAACTGGTTGTTGGTCTAGTCTTTCCTTACTTTACCTTAGAAAAATGCTAACATTTTCAGAAAATCTTACACAACATCCAGTAAAATCCATTAAAACTTTTGGTTTAGTTGTTAAAGAGAATTCTAATCATGTCACTTTTGAACGAAAAAAGGACACCAAAGTTATATATACTACACAGGGGCCTGTGAGAGGTAAAAGTGCAAATGAAAAACCAAATAAAATCTTGTGTAACTCCAGCATTTATTAATAGCTGATTTGCCAAAAGACAAAGCTGATTTCTTTTAGCAGCCTCTGTGTTGCTCTTGAACTGCAGTTCACTCTTAGATTTTATATTCTGCTCTATTCCTTATTTATTATTGGACTTCACAATCTGACCTGAAACAATTCCTTTGTTTAGTCTGTCTACATTGAGCGTGTAAAAAAATCTTAAATGACAGATGCTGTGTTTTTCAATTTTACTGCAGCTGAATGTGGAAATAGAAGTGCTGGCTGCTATTGGAACTGATTACCAGGCAAATTAGTTTGTTGCCTGACTGATAATTGAAACTGAAAATATTTCCAGCAAGGCTTGGATACATACAGAAAAATACAGCTTAGAGATCCTTCAAAAAGAAAAGAAAGTTTGTATTACACAACTGATATCGTAAGGTGACTTTCCTGGATATAGAGACTTCTGCATTCTTTCCTGCTAATGGTAAAACCTGACCAAACGCTCTCATTGTCCCCATCTTGCCACAGAAAAATCAATAAAATAATTGAGTTTACATGAAATGCTACAGGTTGACTCATGTTTATTTGAAAGGAGTCATCTCTGCATCTCCAAAAAGCAATTTATGGAAACTGTGGAAGGTGGTGAAGTCTGCCACAAAGATCCTGAGGGACTGTGAGAAGGCTGAGATATGTTGGGGCAGATGGGCAGCAAGGAGAACTGTCTCCTTCTGGGTTAAGGAGCACCCGTTTCCTTACGGATGGATCATCTGGGGTGGCTACCACGGGAGGGTAACTGCCATCAACCAGGTTCTAACTGAAACATCTCATATGGCCTCTGGCAATTGCACTACAGTCCATGCTGAAGAGGTAGATAAATCCTGATCAGACATTAAAATATGAAAAGAGAGTTACAGCAACCATCTACAACAATTCTTCTATATTAAAAAAAAACAGAGTTGGGTACCTTTAAGATGCTGCAACCCAACACTTTCAAATAAGAAAAAGTATTTTATGCTTTATGAAATAAAGCACAGATTCACCTATTGGCCCATGCTTAATAATAACAAACATCAACTACAGTATATCTTTACATAATATACATACTCAACAGAATCAAGTGCTTTTAACTCTATTTGACAAGTAGCAATTCTACTTTCCTGCTAGTTATGTTTATGACACAGCTAAAACTTTATTTGCTTTGAATTTTTTCTACTTAAACAATTTGCATTGTCCAGGAAAAGTAAGATGTTAAAAGCCAAAACATCATTTAACTTCTCATTACTGAAACAGTCAAATTTAAGGTTGCTGTTGAATTTTCTGCCAGCAGACATGCAACTCTGACCATGTCAGTGCAATGCATGAGGCACAACAGAATGAGTTAATGCCATTTCCCATGAGGTGGTCACTAAAGGCGGGAGGTAAATAGCTAGATCAATTATCAAGCCATGCAGGACATCAGTGGATGGTGTTGGGCTAATGACTGCATTACCATATGAGCATAATTTTGCTTGTGCCTTGCTTTCATCATACAAACAAACTAGTGCTGCTCTGAGTGTCTAGTTTTTGCAAGCTGAATGCTGACTGTTAAATGAAGGACCATCCTGTCAGATCTCTCTTTGGTTTGCCAAAGTCTTTTAGTTTATCTGTCAATCTCAAACAAAAAAAATATTACAGCACCTACCATAAATTTTCATTCTTTGTTAGAAATACTAAGGGACTCTCTTTTACACAGCATAGTTTGCATGGCAAAACAATGCAGTCACTTTAACTATTCTTTCCTCATTCGACCCACAGTTTCTTGTCAATGATAACCAAAGAAATCTGCCAGAGAGTCAGAATACATCCAACACAAATAAAGGCAATTCTACTAATAATCTAACTTAAAAAACACAAACCAGCAAATAGATTTCTGGCAAGTTTGGAGAGGAATTTCAAATATTTGTTTCCGAATTAAAATCTACCAAACAAATGCTAAAGCAGCATGACTGACCTAGCAGGAATGATACAGTGTTTCTGAGATGATCTCACAGCTTTAATTACCAGAAACACACTACTACTAGAATTTAATGAGTTAAAAGCTCAGGCTTTTAGAGTAAAACCTATACAAGCTGCGCTATAGTCTCTTTCCCTTTCCAATAAAGCTTGAGCTTCCATGAAATGTATCTAGAAGTTACTTAATGTCAAAGACAAGACAGATAGTCCAGGTGCATTACTGTTCAGGCCATCAGCAAAGACAAGGCACTGGATGTTGATATATCACGTTGCTTTTCTGGTTATGTTAAATGACATTCTCAGTGTTTTTTTCTTTCCATCTTCATTGCAAATACAATAAACATCCCCATCAAAGAAAGTAAAATGAATTTGCAAGAGAAATGAGGACTTGAAATGAAGGATGATTGTTCAGTAAGCTCCTAGTGTTTACTTTTAGGGAAAATGTAATAATAGAACTTAAAAATATTCAAAAGAAAAGCACTGTATCTTAAGAAAGCAGAGGGAAAGAAAACACAGAAACTCTGTGAAACTTTGAAAGTGTATCTAACATACATGTATACAGTATGTATGCATACACAGATTTGCGCATATATATGTACACACACAGACATAAAACTTCACTTCTTTAGGAAACTGTAGATAGGTGCATTAGTAAAACTGAAAAAGTCCAAAGGTATCTCAAAGATGCAATGAGACAAGACAACTTTGTCTAATCAGTTGTTTTGCTTAATCTTGTTACATCTTTGAGTTATCTTTTTTTGTTGTCCAGCCAAAGTTTCACTTCTGTATCTTGCAAGCATAAGATAAATATGTTAAGAACTGGGCATGTTTACCACCAACATGATGTGACTATATATGGGATGGTTTTGTGTTTGGTGTTTCTGAAAAAAGGAAATACTCAGGAAATCGCCTCCTCTAAACAACCACTAAACAGAAGTTTAGATACCTAAATGAAATGACAAGCACTTTCGAAATGACTTACAGCTTACATCTATTAGCTTGTGGGCAGAATGATGCAAAACGGGCAAAATTAAAAGCACCTATTAGCCATAGAAAGGGTTAGTGACTGTGCAAAAAGAAAAATGAAAGATTAGGAAAAAAGGGAGGGACTTCTCATTTAAACTATGCACAGAACAAATAACCAAATCCTATCACTTTTGTACTTGAATAGTTCTTTGAAATTATATTTTTAATTTGTCCCTCCCTCCTGCTTGGTTCTACTTCCTAAATTGATTCAGACCAAACACAGAGACAACAAAGACAGGTAATTTACATTTCACAATTCCAAGAAAACTCCAATTATGTCTAACCAAAAGGAGAAAGTTCTAGTATTTTATTCATACAGACCTGTTATCCATATAAGCTGCAGAAAGCAAGTTTTGCATTGAACTATAGAGAAGGGGTTAATTCTGAACTACAGGAAAGATCAGTATGTTAATTCACTTCTATTACCAGCCCCCAGGAAAGTACAGGTTCTCTGCCCTAAAGCCTTTAACGCACAAAGTTAGTCTCCTGATGGCAGTACCTTAGCTGCCAAAGTCAAACACTGAATGGCATTTGTTTAAATAGTAAAGAATAGGACTTCCAATCACTTCCACCAGTGGTGCAGTAAGTTATGTCAGCAAGCAGCAAGCCATCAAATACTTAAAAGGTACGAAGGAGGAGCTACCTACGCAGAAAAAAAGTAACAATTTTAAGAACAGATCTTCTGATGCCTTAGAAGTTGTTGGAGTCATAAAATTTGGAGGATTCCTCCCCTTCTACTCTGCACTGGTGAGGCCTCATCTGGAATACTGTGTCCAGTTCTGGGGTCCTCAGGTCAAGAGGGACAGAGAATTTCTGGAAAGAGTCCAGCACAAGACCACGAAGATGATCAGGGGGCTGGAGCATCTTCCTTATGAGGAAAGGCTGTGGGATCTGGGGCTGTTCAGCCTGGAGGAGACTGAGGGGAGGTTTCAAAACCTCACCTGGACACATTCCTGTGCAACCTGATCTAGGTGGACCTGCTGTAGCAGGGGAGGTTGGACTAGAGGTCTCTTCCAACCCCTACCATTCTGTGATTCTATGATTCTATGACCTCGTTAATACTGACAAGTATTTAAAAGGTGTATGTCTAGAGGATGAGGCAACACTTTTTTTCTGAAGTGTGTCCAGTGATAGGACAAGGGGTAATGGACATAAGCTGGAACACAAAAAGTTCCACTTAAACTTAAGGAAAAACTTCTTTACTGTAAGGATTGAGGGAGCATCGGCACAGGCTGCCCAGGGAGGGTGGGAAGTCTGGAGGGAGTCTCTCTGGAGGTTTTCAAAATGTGTCTGGATGCGGTCCCAAGTGACCTGACCTAGGTGGAACTGCTTGAGCAAGGTGGTTGGACTAGATGATCTTTAGAGGTCCTTTCCAACCCCTGCCATTCTGTGATTCTACGATGCTTCTTTCTTGCTTTGACCCCTCTCTAGCTAATGTGCTCAACATTTTTCTTAGCAACAACACTGAATACTAGTGAATTTCATGGCTAAACCTACAGCTTTTAGAATCTTCTCATTATCCCCCTCTCACACATTTTTATATGTGTCTATTTTTTCCTGGCATAACTCCCTCCTTCTTTCCCTTTCCTCTGTTTCTCTCTGTTTTGTACTTCACCTTCATGTCCTTTCCATATTTCTGGTAAATTTTCATTTCAGCTTCTAGAACTTCAGAATATAACAAAGAACTAATAGTAGATTCTCTGCAAATTTTACAATTAGTAAATTTGGACTGCAGTAAAAGAGTTGTACTGATAATACCCTCAGAAGCATAGAAAAAGTTGCCCACTTTAATAAGTTCTAAATTATGCAAATTTATTAATTTTACAGTATATGTCACTAGACAAATCTCCTCTGAAATGGAATTTGTAGCGTTTCTAAGCTTTCTGAATCAGTTGCATCCAACTGTCAATAAAATACTGCATGTGCTGACTCTTCACACAGTTAAAAAACTGTATATCAGCCTACACATTTCCATCCAAAGCAATTGAGAACAACCTTGAGATTACTACTTTTTTTCTTAATCAGACACAGATGAAGAAAGTAGGTTGCATGCATTATATTAGGGTTTTTTCTTCAGCTTCATGAGATAATCACTAAGTATAAATCTGAACGAAGCCTAGCTTCCAAACTGAAACATGTCAAGAAGATTTCCGAACTTTTAAGGAAAAGAGAGGAGAAAGAAGTCCACAGTAGTAACAAAAAAGCAACAGACACTATGATCTGATGTACATTTTTCATGACATGCTGAAAATTGTGATAAAAATCAAAGATTTAATGCAACTCAGAAAAACAAGAAGATAAAAATGTCATTAAAGCTTTTTTCCCTAATTCACAAGGTAATTGCTGCATATCGTAAGTATACATCAGGAAAAATAACTGGAAATTAGAGAGAACATTTGAAGTTTGATTTTTATGAATTCATCCTTCAACTCAAAGATCTAAATTCACTGACATATCTAATAACCTCAGGAAGAAAGGTTTGAATTTACCAAGATATCTGTTATTCCCCAAACCAATCTGTGCAACAGAGAACTGATAGTCTCCAGGGAAACCTAAATCCTCTTGGCAGGTCATGCCTATATATATTTTATACATTACATTTTGCTTTATATATACAGAAAAGGACAGACAGATTTATAAATGCTTGAAGGCTTTATTCAAATGTTACCTGCTGGTTTCTGTTTCTTTTCAGTTTAAATCTCCAGTGTTTCACATGCATTTTCCCCTTCTGTTGCAATAGGTGTTTTCAGTTTTTCTTGTAAAATCTTATTTAAGAGGATACTGTGTGCCAAGTTTGATATTTTTTTAAAAAACCAGAAATAGATACTGTTACAATCCTATCGCTAAAGTCCATAGACTACTCTATTTCAGATGTTCTCATTTCTTAACTGCATCAACCAGTAATGTTCTTTTTCTTCAACAGGCAGAGAGACATGCTAACCACTAAATATTTTAAATTGTAAGAACTATCTTAGTGACCCTCATCTGTTTATCTTTTTCCTGGCTTGAAATATTTTTGTAGAAAGAAGACATTTCCAAACTATGCATGTTTTTCATTTGGAAGATAACAGCAAGTGTAACTTCTCTGGGTTCTTTCAGTGCTCCTTTAAATCAAATTCCCCTGTTCGGGAAACTTTGTAAGTTTTCATAAACGTCTGTGGAATTGTTTTCAGCTTTACTGGCAAAACTTAATCAATGCTAAAGCAGCCAAAAATGTAACATGCATTGCATAACTAGGCAAGTAGTGTTACTTGAAGGTACACTCAATTAGATTTTGGCCCCAGGTTTGGTTATGTTTGAAATAGAAAGTTGGGTAAAGAAAACAACACATGATGAAATTCAATATAAACAGGAGATATTCAGGGGCAGGAAAATTAAATTCAGAGGAAAGAGAGATATAATGCATTTTGATTTTCTTAATACACACTGCCCTGTAGTGACCCCAAGACAAACACTTCCATGGGTACCTACGCAAGACCTAAAACACAAGACAACTGTTAGATTATAAACAGAAACAAACCAAATCCATCTATCTTGATCAAACTTTCCAAGAAAACTCCAAATAGTAAAAAGGAATAAAAATCAAACTAAATCTGTCTTTGTTTCTAATTACTAGTCCTGCATGGGGAACTGCAATGAAAGAACAAATGCAAAATGTTCTCCAGGAAATACTCATCGTTCATCTCAGCTCTCCTGCTCACACTTTTTTTTTACCCTCTCCCCCCTGAGTTGCATTGATAAGAGGAATATATTACTGCAGATTGTAAGAATTTCTCTTTAAGGTTATGTGAATTTCATGTGAAGAGCTTGTGTCTGTACACAAGCAGGATTTCAATTCTACTATCACAGCTGACCTCACCACCCTTACAAGACTTGTTATCAGTGCCACCACTGAGTTATACCTGGAAATCTCAGCTACTCCATAGCATCAAAGGAAGCAATCCAAATGGAGCTAAAGCCTTAAGAGGAAGATCTTGTGATACAGAGCTTCACTATTTAAAATTGTCACAGGAAACTGTCTCTCTAATGATAACCTTAATGTGCAGCGATTTGTGTGGGAATATATGAACATACTAGGTGGCAGTAATCCCCATCAATAAGTTTCCCCAACATTCCTGACTAATTTGGCATGTGGAAGAGCCATGTATTACCCACCTAGGACTTTTAGAATGACCATATAAACTACAACTAATTCAGAAAAGTATAAAGCCAGAACCACACCAAATGGACCAGTTACTTTGCAACTAATTAGGTAATGGCACACTTTGGAAATGAGACAAAAGAGAGTTACAGCTCTACCAAAGAGGATCTGCTTTACAGTCAATATGTTATTGAATATGTTGATTCTATTGGTACAAAAAGATGGTTAAGGATATGATTAAAATCAGTACTAGACAAACACTTTTTGCCACCTGTATCACTACATATAGTGCTACTATGCAAATTTCTACTCAAGTTTTTTGCCATTAGCATAGCTATTGAAAAGTGATTCGCACTGCTAAGGCTTTTGTTCTCCAACCTCGAAGCTGCCACAGCCTCAAATTTCCCTTCTCATCTTTTCTTCCCACACCTTGGATTCTTCAAACTGATGAGAAACAGTAATTCTGTGTCTATGTCGGAGAAATGCATTGGCTCGCTGGCCAGCAAGCTGTCACCAAGGAGAGTGTGTATGGCCTGGTTCTCCTTACCTTTCCCTCATCAATACAGGTCTCTGTCCTTTACCCAACTGCCAGCTTCCAAAAAAATTAAGAGCAGTCTAATCATCTTTAAAAATTTCCAGCAAATTGGTTTGAAATTGTGTGGTTATAATTATTTGGAAGAATGAGACAGACAGACTGAGAGCCTTTTAACTCTCGTTTCCCTAGGAAACCAGTTCAGAAACAAAACAGAAAAACCCGTCACACTACCACATCCAAACCCTCTGGAAATAAAATAAAAAAATCCTTCAAAAATAAGGACCTGAAAAGAAAACCCTGCAAAAGGTATTATGGGATCTTGCCTTCTGTAACACGTCTAACAGTGTATTTAACAGCTATAAGGCTTTCACAGAATATTGAAAATGACTAGCAAGCAATAGTTCACCACTGGCACCTAAAAGAAGTATGTCACTGCCAAACACACCACATCACTTCAACTTGGCAAGAATGCTTGATAGAAAGCCAAAGAGTAGTGGAAAAGGCTGTTAAAAGTTAACAAAGCACTTCCCAAAAGTACTGCTTTGTTTTTTTAAGCAAGTCTGCTAGAGCATGGGTGATGGATTTACTAAAGAGAAAAGTTTTTCTTGGCAAAAAACCTGCTTTTTTTTGCGTAGAGCAAATTTTCCTGTCACTCTCCAGAATTTGAACTCCTACTCCCTTGTTTCAGAAAAATGTGGACAGTTTCTGTTTTCAAGTGGATAATTCCCACACAGTAATACTGATAGCATGCAAATCTTTTGTTTAATCTGAGTCATGGGAAAACAGACACAAATTCAAGCATCATTACAATAGAACAACCAAAACCAGTTGTTGTGGGTTGGGGGTTTTTTTGCAATAAAATGATGGTTGTTGCAATTTTGTTTGCAAGGCGTGGCAGAGTATTTCTCCAAATGTTTATAAGGCATCATTCTACCTTATTTCTCAGTGTAGCTCTGTCAGAAAAAGTTCTGTTTCTAAAACATTTATTGGAAATAAAAAGGCAAGAGGCAGAGATACCTCACCTTCAATGCTGCCAAAGAATCTCAAAGTAGTAGGTATATGCAATAAGGATATAACAGATGTCTTGTCTAAGAGGGACAGGATTCTTTCAGGGCATGAAGGTGGTCACTAAAAAAGCATTATGCAGACAATCTTAAGATCTAAGACTTTCCTTACCCCCTAGACAGGATCCTTTTCAGGTTAGTGGCATAAAAATAACCTGTTTCACAAATGCACATTCTTACTGATTAAATAATAAAGAAGCAAATAAACAGGACAGTTTCTCAACTCCCTTTACAGCTTATAACAACAGAACTTTTCGCTATTATTCTTGTCAGCATCTGCTAGTACAGGCAATACCTCAGGAGCAAACCCACAAAAGCGTGCAAAGCACAGCACTTCCATGTTTTTTGGCTAATACTGTTTTCTCACTGTTCCTAATAATGCAACCCAAAGGGAGGCCACAAACATCCTCATGTGGCTTTAACTTCTATCATATGACAACACTTTCATTTCTCTCTTGTCCTAAGCGTATTCTGCAAAACAGATAAACTTTTTAAAGTTCTTTTAGGTCAAGAAGGATCAGACCTGCTACTGCCTAATAATGAAACAGCACTGATAACAGTCTTTTTGACCAATGGTTCTGGAAGGGTTCCCCGAAAGTATCTGTTGATGAGCAGACCATTTTTTCCCCCCAAGATTTATTATAATAAAAAACCTAAACAAATAACAAAGCCGACAAGTAGCCCAAGAGTACAGCATGACAGCAAGGTCTCACAGTTATAAAGGATCTTATTCAGTGAACATGTGGTGAAGAACAATGAAAATAATCCCACAGAATATGTACAATTTTATCTATTTGATGATTTGAAAGGCTTCATCAAGGCATTCAACCCAGCTGGAAAAATCGAGTAGAAGGACCACAGAGAAAGACAGATGCTACATCTGAGCTGAGCATTTCTTAGTAAATAAACAACAAAACCAAAACAAAACAAAAAAGCAATTCTGACACAGTTCCAGACTTTATGAGACAATAACTTAACAAAAGACCATTTATTCTGTCACTCTCTTTTTCTTCTTTTGTTTTGTGATTTGAGTTAAAAGTAGATGCTAATTTTTTTCTGCTTATTAATAATCTGTACAGTAATTACTAGTGAATTAACCCATGCAATTTAGCACTATTTGTCAATTCTTATATCAGTTCAGGAAATTCAAGAAACAATTGTTCAAATAAAAGAACACCAATAGAGGGCTTAGCAACCAGGGAACTACAGCAGTAGGCTGCTCTTTATATGTATTTCACCAATCACCATGTCTTGGCTTATCTGTAACTTTCCCCAAATCCCATCTATTTATTTGTAAACCTCATACTTCATTCTCTTTCATATTTAAGGCCTTTTATCAATTCATTTGGAAACACATGGCATCTTTAGGACTTCTCACATCCTTCATGTCGTTAATTTTTTATGTGCCACAACGCACGTGAAAGCCTCTGTATTCTCAGACGGAGATGAACGCTTTCAACTGATGACTGTTTAACAGAGACAGGTAATATTTTTGCATTTCTTAACTCACCTGATGACTGTCAAGCTTGTCTTTTCTGTGTTGATCAAGAGCTGCAGCTCACACCAAAGGCTTAATGCGATTCTCTTCCCCTTGAAAGGACTGTTTCTTTCAAGAAGAATCTGTAGCTAATCAATTTAAGTCTTAAGTTCAGAAGATGATTATTTGAGAGGAGAAGGAAAGGAAGGAAGAAGAGAGTTCTTTACAATTTCAACAAACCAGAACTTCATTTGTATTAAATAAGCAAGATTTGCAAAAAACAATTGGCCAGTGAGTCTTAAACTTGCAGTTTCTGTGTAAGACCTTATCACAATGAAGGGATTACTGCCTTCCAGCAAGAGATGTACCAGTTTGCTACAGCAGCTCCACAAGCATTGGGCTCAGCTGAACTTTTTCATATGCCACCTTGTATCTGGGAAACCTGCTCACACTGCTGCTGATCCTAATTTTATCATATAGCACAGTGTGTCACAAGTATCACATCATTTGGAAAAGCATGACTGCACACAAACTGGGTGTGCAAGTGATATCACAGAAAGCAAGTTGCAATTTCATGCAGTATTTATATCACCTTGCCTCTTCCTAAATCCAGGATATCATGCAATAAAGAGAAATCAAATAACCAAGACTTGTATTTAGTGTTTAAGATACAGGGCAAAAATACACAACACATGCCAAACTTTTGCCAAAATACCAGAACAAGAGCCAGAGAAACTAGCTTTGGAACTGGAAGCAAGACTGGCACAGTGCTCTCCATTCAGTCAATGTTCAAGTCATGAACATTTTTCCAGACTGTGTCATCACTTGAAGAGCACACCACACTCTGAAGGCCCAGATCAATTCTTACTAGCTTCGTTAACATGTTTTGGTTTAAGTCAGTAATGTCCAAACAGTATTTCACCAAGAAATTATGCTGAAGAGTTCTGAAATTGTTAGACCACTCTCCATCATCTTCAATAAGTTGCAGAGAACAGGACAGGTATCTGAGGTCTGAAGGAAAGCAAATATCACTCCAGTCTTCAAAAAGGACAAGAAGGAGGACCTGGGTAGCCACAGACTGATCAGTCTCATCAACCTCCATCCCTAGAAAGGTGATGGAACAACTTATCCTGAGCACTGTCTCCAGCCACATAAAGAACAAGAGGCTCCTTAGGAGCAGTCCTCATGGCTTTACCAAAGGGAAGTCATGTTTGACCAACCTGATAGCCCTTTATGAAGATGTAACCAGGGGCATAGATGGTGGTAGTGCAGTGGATGTGGTTTATCTTTATTTCAGTAAAGCATTTGACACCATCTCCCACAGCATCCTGGCAGCAAAACTGAGAAAGTGTGGGCTGGATGATCAGGTAGTGAGGTGGATTGTTAACTGGTTGAAGGAAAGAAGGCAGAGAGTGGTGATCAATGGGGCAGGGTGTAGTTGGAGGTCTGTATCTAGTGGAGTCCCTCAGGAGCCAGTGTTGGTACTGGTACTGTTCAATATATTTATTAATGATCTTGATGAGGGAACAGAGGGCACTGTCAGCAAGTTTGCTGATGATACTAAACTGGGGAGAGTGGCTGACACACTAGAAGGCTGTGCTGCCATTCCCAGAGACCTGGATGGGCTGGAGAGTTGGGTGGAGAGAAATCTAATGAAATTCAACAAGGGCAAGTGTAGAGTTTTGCATCTGGGAAAAAATAACCCCATGTACCAGTACGGGTTGAAGAATGAACTCTTCGAGAGTAGTGTAGGGGAAAACGACCTGGGGGTCTGGTGGACAGCAGGATGACCATGAGCCAGCAACATGCCCTCATGGTCAAGGTCAATGGCATCCTGGGGTGTACTAGAAGGGCTGTGGGCAGTAGGTCGAGAGAGGTTCTTCTCCTCCTCTACTCTGCCCTCGTGAGACCACATCTGGAATATTGTGTCTAGTTCTGGGCCACTCAGTTCACGAAGGAGAGGGAGCTGCTGGAGAGAGTTCAGCACAAGGCCACAAAGGTTATGAAGAGAGTAGAACATCTCCATTATGATGAAAGGCTGAGGGCGATGGGGCTCTTTAGCCTGGAGAAGACAAGACTGAGTGGAGTCTCCTTCTCTGGAGACATTCAAAACCTACCTGGCTGAGTTCCTTCCTGTGTGACCTACTCTAGGTGGTCCTGCTCTGGCAGAGTGGTTGGACTAGATGATCTTTCAAGGTCCCTTCCAAATCTTAAGATTCTGTGAAATTGCTGAAGACTGGTCACAAAATAGCAAGCAAGTGTCAGAAGCACCCGGAACTTAGTATTAAATGGAGATTCAATGCAAAAAGGTACATTATACCAGGCCCAGTTTGGGATTTTGCTTAGCAGTATATCTTGTACAGACAGAACACTTATTACCTGTGCACATACACACAAGCACTGAAAAACTAAATAGAAACAAACATCTCACAAATAATGGAAATGAGACCGATATCGCTATTTGAAGTTAAGGTAAAGAAAAATCAAGTCAGGTATTCACACACAAAACCCATGCAAATATCATAACAAGACTAACCTGAAGAACAGTTAACACTTGAGACTCAATCATTAAGGTTTCTAAACTACATTATTTTATTGAGTACAATATTCATTACCTTAATTTAAATTGCAGTCACAATTTTGCTTATTGCTAAAGCAACAATACTACCTATTTACAGAACTGGGCAAAGAAAATGAGAAATCCTACAGTTTCCACGCACAATATACCAGATAAACTACCTAAATGTTCCCAGCTTATTCGTCAGACAAAATTTAAATTGAATGTTCATCTCTCCTAGAAATGATAGCATTTTAAGGTTTGAAGTAACCTTTCCCTCTTCAGTAATAAAATAAGTCTAACACATTCAGGGGAGGTTTTCCATGTCACTTCAGACTCAAAAACCTAAACAGCGTGAAAGACCCAAAAGGGACCTTAACACAGAAATGCAAGTTTCCTTCTTCAGTACAAGACCATGTGCCTGGTCGTGCATGATACCATAAGTTTTATTCAAGCAGAACTCGATAGCAAATCTTGTCAGAATGACAGCTGCGGTCCCTGCCGGGCTTCATCAATATCAACACAACAAAAAGGCATTCCTCTTGCAATGGAAGGCTCCCAAAACACTGAAAAAAAAACCCTCATGCAATGCCACATCTTCTCTTCCTACTTAACAAATGACATTTTTACTGTCACCCATCACCTTCAAGGTTTTTCAGCTTGTGTGTTCAACTCCTTCTGTCCCTTGATACTCTTTCCCTAATTTATCTGTTCTGTTTCCTCTTGATGCTATGTCCTTTCTGAAGGCCTTGTCTTCTCTTCCTATCATGCATGAGTGCACACATCTACCTGGCAACAAAGTGTGCAGAGTGTACAAAGTGTCACACAACACTGCCCTTAGGCTTCCAGACAGAGATGCTCCTGTGAAGCCGCTTCCCCGTCCAAACACATAGGAACAGTGGCCAACATCACACCAATGGCAGTATGCATAATGTTTGGAGTCTCCATGACCACAAACTACATCAGCACAGGTCCACGCCAAAGTCGTTCTACCTCTCTGGAAGACATAGCAGTAGGTGGCAGAGGCCATCAGGCAGTGAGTCTCCTTCCCTTCTGCCCTCACAAAAACTCATCTGATGAGCAGGAGCAGCAAACATGGTCCTGCTCCCACAGCTCCTCTCAGCTGTGTGATCCTCTGCAGAGCACCCACAGTGTGGATGAGTCACCTTGTACTGGGGGACGGGAGTCATTCAATGGAAGGATTTTGGGTACAGACTTGCTTTTATTCCCCATTTCAGCATTCAGCCTGCTCACAGTGTGCCTACCTCTCACGTTCTCCTCATGACTGTAGGTGCTGCTTCAGATGCCCAAGCTGGGATCTGCTGTTCAGTTTTTGTTCCATTTAATCCTCTTGACATGCAGGTCCACTGGGCAATACTTCTCATGTAAGCTGTATCAGCACCCCAACACCCTTTTTCTCCATCTCTGTCTCTGCTCCAGAAGTTCCAACTGGCTTTTCACTTCCTTAAAACTTCTGGTTCATGTTGATGCATTCTGAGACTAAAGCTGTCAAAGATGTTGCCTGAACTCTTTTTCATTTCTATTTAGCTGCAGCTGTGCCTTTCACTCCTCTGTTTCAGCAGAGAAGTCTAAAGCACCCATGTTTTCTGGGGTGCAGCAGCAGGAAAGCTATGGCAGGGAGCCTGGACTAGAGATGTTACAGCTCATCACAAGGCTGACAGACACTTGATTGCTGCACTTACTGTAGGAAAGAGTGTGGAGGCAGTTTCTGGGATTGAAGGATTCTGGCTATGAAGACCCTTTGGAGCTTCGTACAAGCTGACATATCGGCTGAGTGTTGACAGCTTATCAAGCAGCCGACAGGGCATGGTCCTGCTCTGAATGGAGTGCTTCAGCCAAAAGCCTAGGAACAGGACTGGCAGGCCATTTCCCTTGCAAGTTAAAAGGAAAGCACGGAAGGAACAGATGCTTCACAGGGAGAGATGCAGCTTTCCTTGCTCAGAATAGGGGAGAGCTGATCTCCATACTGCAGGACTTAATCTGCCTGTACTACCCCCTTCCTTGTCCTTAAAAGTCTCTCCTCTCCAAATCAGGGGAACAGAAGGACAGACTTTTATCACTCCTCTTTGTCAGTTCCCCCTCCTTTGACACTTCTCAGAAGAGCAGAGCACCAGACTCACCCTCACCCCTCCATTTCCCTGCTTGGTATGTTGCTGATACTTTTCAGCTATGCCTTAACAAACAACTCAGTCCTAAATTTGTTAGGTTTCCTGAGGCCCACTAAGGCAGCAGCGAAGGCATCTGCCAACAGGAGTAAAAATTCAAAATGGGCATTGAGAGTCAAGGAAAGGACAAAGTAACTGTACCCACCTAAAAGGTATAAATGGTCAAATGCCATCATGAAGAGAGCGAGTCTCCTCACTTCTTGACACTCAGCTGTGCCTCACTATAAAGGTAGTGCTTGAAACAGCGTTTGGAGGATGGCATTGAAGACCTTGGTCATGACTTTGCCCACTACAAATTTGCCCTCCCTTCTCAAACTGGTTACCCACTGACCAACAGGTACTGCACACTGTGAGAGCAGGTTTGACTTCCTAAAATTTCACCCAGTGATGGCAAAGTCATGGCAGTAGCTTGCAACAGCAAATTCCAACCCACCACAGCATCCTCAGTGAAGAGAGGCAAACACTAGCCCTACCAGTGCAGCCTAGGGTCTCACACCCATAGTACCCTCCAGTGGATGTAGAGCAAAGCACATAGAAAAGTGAAAACTCAGGAAAGTAAAGCATAGTCTATGTCTTCCTCTTCAGACAAAAGTAGGGAGGAAGGAGGAGAGAGTCAGCTCACATGGAATGTGCTCACACAGTAGCTGCCACAGCTAGAGAAGGATGCTCATCAACTCATCCTCAACTCTATCTTTGCTTCGCCAGAAGACAAGTCACCAGGCAGTAGGTGCAACAGAGGATGTATGCAAAAGCAGGAACAGAAAACAAATCAGGAGCAGAAGTAGGAACAGAAATTAGACTTGTTTCTGCATCTGAAATCTCTTTACAAGCACCAGTGGAGAGGCAATGACAAAATACAGTAATCTGACAGATATTGGGACAAAATAGCACCTCCTTAAGTGACTCCCAGAAGGGCTTGCAAGCCAGAAAGCAAATATTTTTCAGATACCTTTCCTTCAGATTGAGAACCACATGTGGATCACGTGTGGATGTAGAGTAGTATATGACACTAACTCTTGGTGAAAGTAAAATCCTCCAAATGTATTTAATGTGGCATAAACTCTCCAGAAGCAATTGCTCCAAGCTGGCTATCTACTCCTCTTGCACCACACAATTGGCTTAAGTTCCGCACAGTTGAACTATGTGGTGGCTGAGCTATGTGGACCCTTGGGTCTGACCCATCAAGGCACAGATTATGTGACATAGCTAAATGTCCACAATGTTTCCATCACAACAGAGACTCTTTAATCTTCACATAGGAAGATCAGATGAATAAATGAAAACAAACAAAAAAAAACCCCACACAATCAAGGTACATCTACTCAGCATTTTCTTTTCAGCAAGATTAAGAAAAGCAGTTTCTCACAGTTAAGAGCAGCTTACACCAACAGTTCCTGTTTTCTCTCAAAAAATATGTCCTCCACTCAGAATTAACCAATTCTACACCTTTCATTTTCATGAGATTTTAGCCAAACAACACTTACCTACAAAGCAAATTATTAAGAACTTAATTAAAATATCACATAGATTTTTTTAAAATATAATCTATATCTATTATCTGTCTAATGTCAAGGAACTTGTAGTCATAAAGAGACTAAGCAGATTACTACAGAGATGACTTCTAATCACTTCTCTCCCAGAACAAAAACATGAGTCATTCGAAGCTACAAGCCTTGTAACTTGTGTGAGATCCTGTTCTAGTTAAAACACAGGGGAAGATTTGTTTCTGAGAAAACAGGACTGGGCCTCTTTGAAGAATTCCATCATTCCATCAGAAATGCTCATCTACCAGCCTTCCTGACTACCAAACCTAGCTCCTTGGCTCTAACAACATCAGGAGGTTGAAAACCACATGAAAATGTGCAAAGCCAGAGGCAAAAGAAAAGACAGGGCCACTCAGAAAGACCATGTGCAATTCCCAAGTTGCTAAAAGAAAGAAAACTTTTCTTGGAAGTTCAGAGCTCAAACAGATTTGTACCTATTTTTCCATGATGCGAATGAATTACAACATTTGTGTTATGTGTGATGTAAAACATTCACCTCTTGTGAGAATTCAACAGCTGCATTAAGAAGAAGCTTCAACTATGGAGTTGATACAATCAATGATGGCATAGCAAGAAAAGAGTATTGCAGCACTCATTCTTCAATCTAAGAATGGGTGCAGCCTAGGAAAGGTACCGCAAACATGCTATCGCAGCACCCGATTTTTTTTCCACAACATAGATCATGCATCCACGAAAAACATCCTGCAGGTGTTCCTTTTCTCCCTAATCATTTTTCATTGGCACACAGCCGTTGCCAAACTACATATGCAGAATCCATGTAGAAAAAGTGGTTATTACATCACTACATGTATTTGGGGTGAGATTTCATAAAAGCATCTGAAAAAAA
>WBNH01012474.1:0-32814 GCA_013401255.1 Urocolius indicus
AGGTTCTGCAAGGCTTAGCTTATCCCATAAAGGCAGGCGAGAAAGACGGCTGAACGGCTCTGGGCAGTGCTGGGGAAGTGTGTGTGAAGTGTGCAGCACATCGATGAAACGATGGTTTAAGTATGGTGGAATGGGAGCAGGCAGTGGCGCTCAGGCTGGGCAGCGCTGAGAGATGGTGTAGGAAACAAAACAAGTTCTCCCGCGAAAGACTCAGGTAAGGCTCTGCAGCGAAGCACTTTTATGAAGCGCTCTTGCAAGAGCGGGTGTCCTAGCTGGCAGGCGCACCTGATACGCACAAGATTCGGCTTTTTATTCCCTATCCCGCCCTTGTTTCCCCATTGATTAGGTACTCCCAAGATTTACATTTTCCCCAGGCGTCTACAAAATCCCCTCAGGGGATGTCTGGTTCTTGTAAATTGTCTCCCATTCCCCCACAGTCCCAAGATTTAGGACCCATCAGTCATCTAAGTTAACATTACAAAGAAACAGACAACAGTCTTGAGATACAGGTAATAGTCTTGAGATCAGCTAGCTGGTTAACACTACAAGGACACATATAAGGACAAAAGTTCTTTGTCTTAATTGCTTGGGCTCTATTCCTGCAAAAACAGCATCCATATTTGTTACAATGGGAAGAGGTGGTGGTGTATCATGAAACAGAGAAGTCCCAGAGGAAGCAGGTCAGGCTGCTGCTGTGGAGGAGTCATAGACTGGTAGGGGTTAGAAGGGACCTTTTGGGATCATCCAGTCCAACTCGCCTGCCAAAGCAGCTCCCACCTAGATCAGGTCACACAGGAACGCATCCAGGCAGGTTTGAAGACCTCCAAGGAAGGAGCCTCCACACCCTCCCTGTGCAGCCTGATCCAGGGCTCCCTCACCCTCACAGTGAAATAGTTTTTCCTTATGTTTGAATATGTAGATCACAATTTTGAGCCAAGTCAGACTGAGGAACTCAAACATTTGCCACAGAGAATTATGAATTACAGAACAGACTGAGTGTAGACAAATTACCCAGAAAAACTGATTGCAGGAATTTATAAATGTATCACAAGTGGAGCTAAAAAAGCTTGCAAATATAAAACATGGTACACCATGTGGCTCATTGTGTGAGGAAGATGAAGAATTTTTCAGATCTCAGCATTCGGTGTAGGACCCTTTTATACAGTGAATACTGTTAAAGTGACAAATTAAATATGGAAACGTAAAAGTTTGAAATTTAAACGCTGTCATATGGTTAGTAAGGTAAAATTCTAGATGTCCCTAAAAGGGGATTATAGTGGATCTGGTGAATGTGGCAGCTCAAGGAGGAGCCAAACAGATGATACCTCCCAAACCCAAAAGGATGGCAGAACGTGAAAAAATGAAAAACTAACTGTCATATTGGCTTGCTGCAAGTTAGGCCCATTTCTTGATGCCTACGGATTGTCTAGCCAAGACTGCTTTAGTTTCTTAAGTAAGCATTTTTTACAATCAAGTCGAGAGGCAAGAATTCAGCCTTTATCTGCTCACAGTGTGCTATCAGCGGCCAAGATGGAAATTCATTGACATGCCAGAAGAATCTGTCCCTTAAATTTAGTAATTAAAAGAATGTAAGAACTGAAAAGATTCCTCAGGCAGCCAACCAAATACGCATCTTTAATTTACCAGTTCCACCTGCGCAGGATATTTGTAAAGAAAAGGTGAGAAAATACTTGTGAAGAGGTGGAATAAGCCTGCTTTTTCCTGGTTTTGACTGCTTCATGCATTCATCTCTGTCCATTAATAACACGGTTTTGTTGATAGTTTTTAAAATGCACTGAATGTTGATAACATTCAAACGTACATTTATGCAGCTTATTGGAATACTGTAGTGTTCAAATACCTTTAGTGATACTCACTTGCCATGCTAATAGTTCTGAATACTTATATGTGTTTTCAAACTCAGCAGTGTATTTCTTACTTTGTGATATTTTTTCTTTTTACTATGCTATTTGCCTCATTTCCATGTTGTGACAATGGAAGATTTTGTGTGTACGCACTTCTTAATATACCATGTGACACAAGTAGTTTTACTGATTTAATTGTTTGTGCTGCATTGTACTAACCAGGGAGGTCTGAATAGTTGGCTCTTATCCAACTGTTTTAATTAGCAACAGTTTCATAGGCTTTGTAATGAGGGCATATATTCATTGGAAAGTAGTTTCATTGAGACAATGAAACTTGTTTTTACATCAGGTATTAGATGGCAGTAGCTTCAGTGGTCTGAGTTTAAACAGCAGCATACAAATGAAGAATTCTGTGCCATGCTTCTGCAGGGTGGTTTGGACTAGATGATCTCTAAAGGTCTCTTCCAACCCTACCATTCTATGATACTATGATATTGTTGAGCTTGAATGTTTTCTATTTTGTAATTCTGCTTTAAACTGGCCTAAAATCAGGGTGAAATGTTATTATGAATAATTCTTTTTTCTATTCCCACGTGGAGTTCACACTGACACCAGTGGAAGTTCAAGTTGATTATGCACAAATGAGTAAGTGCTTCACTTTAAGAGATGGAATTTGTGAATAATGCAAAAGTTATGTATGTAATGTAGAGAGAGAAAATGTAGCTAAAGCCAGGATGCACACTTGAACCGTCTTAAGAGTAGTGCTCAAAGTAGCAGCAATTCTTAATGCAGCCAGTGACGTCAATATTGGGAAGTCCCACAGGAAGAATATACCCCTGAACAGGCAGGAGTCTGCTGCCTGCAGAATGTTGTGTGTTAACAAAAACAGCTATTAAACTCCAGACTTTTTTTGTCATCCCCCCCCTTAGAGTGTTGTGTTTCAAGGTCATAAAACAGTATAACTGGGTTTATGCTGGTTGTTTCAAACTTCAAACAGAAGCTTTGTATTTCATGAGTAGTTGAATCTGGTGTTAAACAATGGCAGCTTCCTGGGGTGGAATACATTCCTCATCCTGGGACAGCACAGGATGCACTTGTGCTGTGGCTGTGGTCAGAGAAATGGCCTCCAAAACTGAGGTCAGGCCATTACGTGGATATGCTAACCTGTGTGAATAAGGCCAACATATTTTTTTAGTTGCTTAGCATCCCAGACATGTTTATGGTAGGTATACAGTAATTTTTGTCTTCTAAAACAAAATGGAGGTTATTACTGCAGGGCAAACTTGAGTAGGTGTTCAGTACTATGCTGGAGAATGTTTCTGTTACAGAATCACAGAAGGGTTAGAAGGGGCCTTGAAAGATCCAAGTCCAACTCCCCTGCCAGAGCAGGACCACCTAGAGTAGGTCAGACAGAAACTCCTTCAGGTGAGTTTGGAGTGTCTCCAGAGAAGGAAATTCAACAACCAATCTGGGCAGCCCCTGCCAGTGCTCCATCACCTCAACAGGGAATAAATTTTTCCCTGTGTTTCTTTGGAACCTCTTATGTTTCAGCTTGTATCCACTGCCCCTTGTCCTACCATTGGCCACCACTGAGCACAGCCTGGCTCCAGCCTCCTCACACCCACCCTTGATGGATTTGTAAACATTCATGAGGTCACCCTTCAGTTTCCTCCAAGCTAAAGAGCCCCAGCTCCCTCAGCCTTTCATCACGTGGGAGATGCTCGACTCCCTTCATCATTTCTGTGTCCCTGTGCTGAACTCTCTCCAGCAGATCCCTGTCCTTCTGGAACTGAGGGGCCCAGCACTGGACACAATATTCTAGATGTTGTCTCATGCAGGTGGAGTAGAGGGGGAGGAGAACCTCTGTCCACCTATTTCCCACAGCTCTTCTAA
Organism: Urocolius indicus; assembly: GCA_013401255.1. Lineage (NCBI taxonomy): Eukaryota > Metazoa > Chordata > Aves > Coliiformes > Coliidae > Urocolius > Urocolius indicus. Next base: position 3,759 of record WBNH01012474.1, read on the forward strand.
TCCACCCAGGATGCCATTGGCCTTCTTGGCCACGAGGGCATGTTCCTGGCTTATGCTCATCCTGCTGCCCACCAGGACCCCCAACTCCCTTTCCCATCTAAGAGTTGATTCCCCAACCTGTACTGGTACATGGGGTTGTTCTTTCCCAGATGCAAGACTTGCCCTTATTTAATTTCATTAGATTTCTCCCTGCCCAACCTTCCAGCCTGTCCAGGTCTGGTTGCATGGTAGCACAGCCTTCTGAGGTGTCAGCCACTCCCCCAAGTTTAGTATCCTCAGCAAGCTTGCTGACTGTGCCTCTGTTCCCTCAGCAAGGTCATTAATGAATAGATTGAACAGTACCAGTCTCAGTACTGACCCCTGAGGGATTCCACTAGATACAGGCTTCCAACTAGACCCTGCCCCACTTTGCCTTCTTTCCTTCAACCAGTTAACAATCCACCTCACTATCTGATCATCCAGCCCACACCTGTTCTGCTGCCAGGATGCTGTGGCAGACATGTCAAGAAAAAAACCCTAGGGAATACTAGAGAAGATAATACCGCAAGAAGTATCATAGGTCAGAGGATAAGCCGAACACTCCCTAGTTTAAAAAACATATGTCTGTGAGTAAGATTACTGCATTATTGTTTGCTGTACTCCCTATGTATTTGTCTAGTAAATTTACAGGCCTATGCAAGCAGTTCCTGTGTGGAGGTCTGCCTAAGCAATTTTAAAGGTATATGTATTGAGCTAAGTTTCTCTTACATATTTGCCTGCTATTTATCGTTACCTGTCAGCTTATCTCTTTTAGATTACAAACTATGTATGCCAGATGCTGTCTTCTGCTCTTTTGTGTGCACTAGTCAGAAGAAACAACTGTACATCTAGTCAGGGCTACTGGATTTACCTGGAAAAGAGTAATTATTGTATTTACTCACTGTATATGTTACGATAAAGATCCTTGGGGATCGCTTGGTTGCAGCACTAGGAATTTTCTTGTCTGCAACTTTTATTTTGTACTTCTTTTTTACTTCTTTCTTTTTAGGGTATACACACTAAAACTCACAAAATATGCATGGGCAAATTCAATTTTAATACCTTTTTTTTATTGGAGTACTATAATTTACTTTGGTAAATTTGTATCCCTGTTTAAAGTGCCTTAAAGCCATTAAAACTTAGTTTGAATTCAAGTATTGTAAAATGTACAGAGTATAAGCACAAAAAAAGAGAAAAGCTGCATAGTAAAAATACTAGAGCAGGCTGATACATTCAGGATGCCAAATACTCAAGTATTAACAACACCAGATCAGTATTCAGGTTAATGCTAATTAGCCAACTTCATACAGTCGATACAGAACTGTGGACAATATAAATGCATGGTTCTTACCATAAACAAAACCAGAAGCATAACTTAACACTGAAAGAATTTGTAGTATCAGTTTCTGTAACACATGCCGTAGGTAATAAGGCAAATACTGACACTTAAAATTGTCTTTTACATGCTGCTGTGGATCCAGTATGTGGGTTTTCTAGGTTCTGAGCCCCTGCAATACCAGAGATTTTGGTGAGAGTTTGTGACATCTGTGCCTCTTAAAAACCTTCATAAACAATCATTCTTACTTTAAATACAACTTTGTTTTCTTGGAGATTTGTCTCATAATGCGATAAAGAAGTATGTCTGAGTCTGTATTTCTGTTTTATTCTGTGTACAGATACAAGATCATCTACTGTACTTGGATTTGCCTACAGCTACTTTGCGTAGTAGCGGGGGATGCTTCATGGGTATGGTAAAATTTGAATACCTAGCCCTTTTTTGTCCATTTAATTTAAAGGAATAATGGTTGTACCCTGGCATAATAGTGACTTCCTATATGTGCTAGGCCAAATGCATGATTTACCTGTACATTTACCTTTACATTTGTCAGACGAGGAATTTGAAGACATTTTAGTTCACATTGGTATAATAAAACTATTTAATCACCAGCATTAGAATGGTTGTTTGACTCCTTAATATTTGAACAGTTGAGGAGTGTAATTTTACTTGCTATGGCTAAGAAAGTTGTAGTACAGGTATGTGTGGAAAATGATTGATTTTCAGTTGAAATTACTGCTTCAGAATCAGTGGAACAGTATGGCTGAAATCTTACTGGTTTCTTACAACATTTAAAAAAATGTATGTGTAGTTATGTAAGGGAAAAACATTTTCCCTAGTTGCCTAAAAATATAATTTAAAAATACCAGCCACTTTCAAAAGAAAAAATCTTGGTTAATAGTTTATGTATTTTAAGAGCATATTTGTATGTAATTTTTGCTGCTAGAAAGTGTTATTTTAAAATATATCTTAAGTATGACAGTTGTGATATAAATTATTACAAGGAATTTGTTAACATTACATACATTACATGTATGTAACGTCGAATAACTAAGAGAATGAAATATGCATTTCTCATTTCCAGAAAGAGACAATGAATTCTCTTTTACAAAGGCAGAATATGTCAAAGTATAAAGTTATAGTTTAATTTTTGTAATATTTGGTGAAATTCTACAAAACAACAACAATAATGAGAAAAATAAAGGGCTGTACCCAGAGTATAAAACTAGTAGAAGTTAGATCTCCTGGAATCTTAACTCTCTTGATCTTCCTCCTTCCTTTTAAAAGACTTACAAGTTTTTACTGTATTAATCAAAGTACTTAGTAAGATTTTGTAGTTGTCACAAGATAGCACGCCATATAAATCCGTCTACCGTTTACTTCCAGAGCCTGTTGGAGATGAACTTTGGGTGAATCTGCTGTCAGTTAAGATTTGATAGAAGGAATACTGCAAGATCTCCTCATTACCAGCCTGACTTCAATGTCGGGAAGAGTTTTCTTTTTAGTGTGCAAACATCCCTCATCCATTGCTGCTAAGTGGAGATCGAAGCGCAAGGAAACGGATTTTTTCCTTAAACGGGGGTTGTCCTTAAAGAAAGAACCTTCCCATTCTTTAATGACTTCATCCACTTTTTCTGTCCTGAAAAAAAAAATAAAGCAAATGTATTTATGATTCTTGATGTAATAAGGTTTATCCGTCTTCAGGATTGTGTTTAAAATGTAGAGAGAAATTGTATAATAAAGTGTCAAGTTATTTTAGACAGGTACTGAGACACTAGAATTTTCCTCTTTTTTCCCCAGGTTCATTCTCTGGAAAAGCTAAATAAATAAATAAAGGTTGAGAGTTCATTATATTCTTGGGTTTGTGCTTTTAAATAGACATGGTTACAAAACCTCTGCACCAAACACATCAAGCAGTTTGTTTCCAAGGAGAAAGTTTGGAATCCAAGCTCAAAAACTTTTCGAGAAGAATCCTGCTACTGTAGTGGGCAGGACAGAATTCCTGCATCTGAAAGCCTTCAAAATAGCGTGGAGAATAATCAAGTTCAGATCCAAACCTCAGAAAGTAGGTCTACATTAAATTAAGAAAGAAAAAACAGACAGAAGTAAAATACAGATAATTGAAAACCTAGCAGATTGAATAATATTTAGGCACCTAAATCCTGTTGATTTAACCCCCTGCATCAAGATCCAGATCCAGCTCTGACTAGGGTAGAGGGAACTGTACCCAGAGCGTAGCCCTCCACCAAACTTGTCAGATTGCATTGCATGGACAAAGCTCATGAACGAAAATAAGCTTCGAGTATGGGGTTTGGATGATGGACAACAGCATTAATTTTTAATCCAAATTTCTATGTTTTCAGCAGCTGATAGCACTTAAATATTAGTGACACGGTACAGCACAACTTGTTTTAAATGTAACAATAAATGCTAGTCTACAAAAGAGCTTGAAGAGCAGCAGCAGCAAAAAATATTACTACTATGAAAGTAATTTAAGGTGAATAATACATACTAACAGAATTTCACATGTCCACTTAGAAGTCTAGCTCCCCATTCCCTGTTTGGTAATTGGTGAAACCTCGGAGTTTCCAAATAGCAAGTTAGAGCAGCCAAGCCTGAATTTATGTGCATAAATATGCCCCAGAGGGACTTTGCAAACACAGTATGGGCTTTTTTTTGTGTGTGTGTGCTTTCAGTCTCAACTGGATGAATAATTCATAGTTTCATTCTTAACAGACACAGAAATTACAAATCAGAAGCATTGTTGTGATGTTGTTAGCTTACAAAGTAAATGCTAATAAAAAGAACTTTCAAACTTAATGTGAAGTTAAAACAAACAAATATACCTTCGAGAACTATCACTGTTATTCCTGAGCTCCTTGGCTGTATGGGCATGATACAACAGATACTAAACAAAGGAAAACTCAAAGCTACTGAAATTTAATGCCCACCACATTTGCTTTCAAATGTTATGTTGTTAAATTCATGTTTATCTTACTGTACAGTGCCATGAGCTTCAGCACTTTCCTTCATAACATTTCCATCTAGGATTGCTTGTTTTGTCATCAGTTCCCCCTTCTCAGTTTCGTGCTTCTTTACACCATCTGTAAGAGAAAATTCTGATATACTAGGCATGCAGAAGAGTTAGGTCAGGATGCTGGACCTAGGGGTGTTTTTTTCTCCTGCTGCACTGGAAGGAGATCCTTTTGGTAATATTCAGTAATCTGTCGGTAGTTAGGAACCTTCTTTAGGGCCATAACCCTCAAAGGTGAAAGTGTCTCAAAACTCACTTGAAGGCAGCACAAAGGCAATCTTGCTCGTGGTAGGCTTTTTGTCATCCTTCTGGTCAGGTTTAAAGCAACGAAACCTGCAAAAATAAAGGTTATTACAGTCAGCTAATAATATTTAATAACTTTAATCCAAAGCTTGTCTTATAAACAACTATGATGAAATGAAAAAAAAAAAAGAAAAGATAACTAGGAGAGGTTGTCTTTGAGTGTAGTTACTGTTAGGATTTCTCATTCTGAGTATAGAACTGAAGAAAGTTACTGAAAATACCTGTGCAAGTTCATCATTACATCTGGGCAGGTTTTAGTCAGTTTGTTGTGTGCTGGGAAGAGTGAGTTAATTTCACTAGTAGTAAATTGTTTGTATTTACACACAGTTAGAAGCATTAAATCTGAAGCTGACTTCCCTGTCTGGAATCTTCTTACACAAACACATGAGGTTCTGGGTCTGAAATGCTCCATTTTCTGTAGGAAGGACTGTGGGAGGCAACGTTCCACTGAAAGATCTCAGAATGTGGCTTGTGAAGGTAACAGTGCTGAGCGCAAGATGAGGTATTTTGCCTTTTCCTTGTCCTCCTTATTGATTACATTGGTGTAGCTGCCTTCCTCATGTGTATGTTTCAAAATACTGGTGTTTGTGTGTCAGGGAAAGGGCAGACATGGCCAAGGCAAAGTGTCACTGGCAGGGTATTCTTAAATAGCGTACTGTGTGAAGACACACACTTTGAATGATAGCGAATAGCCTATGTGCAAATGGCTGGCTGTCAAGTGATGAGGTATGAACTCCTCACCCAAAACTTCAGGGGTATGGACTCCCTTCATCAAAGTTCTAAGACAAAATGAACCCAACTCAGGCAGCTAATGGGGTACAAAGTCGAGACGTAGCGCTTCAAGTGAGCATGCTGTTGTATGCAACACATCGTGCAGAGACCCTGAGCTCTAGAAAGTGAAGTCAAAGTTCCAGTGAAACCCTTTCTAAGGATTTTATGCTGTCATTGTTTTTAGTGACTGGTTCTCTTACTTACAATTCTGATGATTGTTTCAATAAGTTCTGAAATGGAGGATAAATTCAAATACTTTTTCTCTACACAAGAATTACCTGTTCTCTTCTTGCTCAAGCAGACTGCGATACGTTGCGATCTCCTCCTCCAGTTTCATCCTGGTGTTCAGGAGAATTTCATGCTCTTGAAGCTGTTTCTCAATGCCTCTTCTCACTTCAAGCAGCTCTTTCTCTAAGCATTCAATCTCAGCTTCTAAATTTTGTAGCTGCATGTGGTATTGCTGCTGTGTGGCATGCAGCGAACGTTGCAAGGCCTTTTCCTGCGAAATTTAACTTGTATTTTAAGATTTGGAAAGCACAGGCATAAACATGTTGTATGTACTTTTCATTAACAATCTGTGTATGTTTTTCATCGGTTCTTTCAAGAATATTCTTTAGCAATGGGATTAAAGCTTTTGAGGTAATACTTTTGCTTAGTAATTTCCCAGTAAAATCTATAATAACTAAGATATGATTAAAAAAAATACTGAATCCTTCAATTTTACCAGCAATTTACTACCACTGATTTTACAGACCTCTGATTTTAGCTGCGTGGTTAAAATGATATCCAGCTCTGCACTGTATGAAAACTGAGTGGTCTGTGTGCTCTTGTGGCTTATCTTACTGAATTCAGCCAAAGTGCTGACATACATTATCATGAATGAACTGATAATTTGGTCCATACATTCAAAGAAATTAAGAAACATGGTATGAATGGGTCAGGCAGAATGACAGGGGGCTTGAGGGAGTATCACGCAAATGTATATTTCACAGGGGTGAAAACATGTTTCTGCTGAATGACAGATCCTGAATGGAAACGTGTGATACTCTTCAAAGTGAGCAAATGGCCTGATTGATTGTTGCTTGTTGGCAAGCGCTCTGCTGATGAGCTGAGAGTCCTCCACGAAGCTGTGCATTTCTCTATGTGCTGGATCTGCACTGTACAGTGGATGGAATTGTTGCATTAACTGAATTGTGGAATAGTTTACATCAAGGAAGAAGGTTTCTTTTCCAAGAGATTCGAACTTGCATTTGATGCTGCTTACCACAGCGTGGAGGGACTCAATTTCAATCTGCATGTGGTGCCACTGCCGTCTTGCTTCACAGAGTTCAGCTCTGGCTGCCTTCAATGCTTCTGTATCTTTGTCCATTCTTTTAACTGCAGTTTCTTCTAGCTACTGGGGACATAAAAAAGATAACAATATTTTTTTTAAAAAAAGATAAAATAATGCAAATTATATAGATGTATAAAAATATGTAGTTGGAATTATTTAGAGTCATAAATCTGTTGAAGCTAACCGTGATGAGTTAATATTTTATGTACTGTGTAGATGGGAAGCCTTTATACTGCTGTGTTCGATGGGAAGCAGTTGCTCACATCTTTATCCCAAACATCTGCTGTAGAGAAATCTCCATACAAATTAACCAGCTGTACTGAGACCTTATTCACCTCGAGAATAAACAGGCAAGACCCTGGGTTGATTGTTTTTAACTGATTTTTTATTTCTAAGAACAGCTTTGTAGATAAAAAGGGATAAAGGGAGCCCTTTTCAGTGGTTGCACCAACATACTGCAGCTGACAATCACTGTGAGTACATATTTGCCTGATCTAGTAACTAAGTAGGTTTCAAATTGTCGTTTGAGAGAAAGTTTATCCATTCATTCAAATAAGAACAGAACCTTTAGCCAAGTCTACAACATTTCCTTGTCCTCTAAGGAGGTGTTATTGAAGATTTACCTGTCACAGGAAGGAAGAACATGCCATGTTCTCTGAGTAAATGCTGTCACCCACATGAAATGTGATAATGCTGAAGTACCTGTTCTAAGGTTAATCCTAATCTAAAATATTATTTGAGATGATTTTCCACCCTTAAGGCTGAATCTGATTCTCAGGAAAAAAAGTAAACAAGCAGTCAAACAAGCACTGCATTGTGTTTGCAAGAAAACATGGTTGGTTTGTCCGTTTAAGAAAAAAGTCCTGTTAAAAGTTTTTCTAAGGCAATCTTGAGCATGTGTGCGGTCGCTTTAGATTTGGGTTCATCTTTGATTTCGAGAATATACTCATGTATTTAACTTCCAGAATGACTGTTTTGCTGACAAAAGTTATTTTCCCTTTTTGATTCCGAGTTTTACTGCAAGTGGTGAAGATGACAAGAGTACTAGAACCAATACACGCTTTTTTGCATATTTACTGCTTTTGGTCGGTTATCATGCTGCCATTGGCTCTAAGAAAATAAACTCTTTCATTAAAATAAGTAGGTTTGGGACCTATTGTTGTTTTACCATCCCTTCATTTTGGTGAAAAATCCAGAGTTGGCCAATCCACAAGTAAACACTCAATATTCTTTGCTTACCTTTTTCTGCCTGGGCACTGCAGAATTTATGTCTGATTATACATGATTATATCCATATACATTGACTGCTTTGTGCCAAACTCAAACTTGGTTTAACTCTTGAGTTTATAGCTGCCCTGTGTGATTGGGTTACTGAGTAGATCAGCCAGCTTGCAGCAGTCTGGCCTGTGGTTAAAATCAACCTCCCCGATTTCTGTAATGCCTGAAAAATATAATAAGGTGATATAAACCCTAATTTTCATCTTATATTTCTTGATGTTTGATAGCCAAAAATTTGTGCTTTTATTTCAAAGTTCAGTTGTGTTTTAGAGATGTTTTGTATGTAAATCTGGAATAGCAGCATTGTGTACTGGTAACATTTAATCAATCAGTAGGACAGAACAAATTATATTTGCTGAAGAGTCCAGCAGTTTCACTGTGAGCAATATAAAACAGTTCTTGAAAAAGTACAGTTTTCTTTAATATAGGTGCTAAAAATGAGAAAGCTTTCTGCATATAAAGGGCTTCTTTACGTTGTCTTTGATTTTGAGATGATCTTTTCCTTGGGATAACTAAACGGTGCTAGAGGTTACCGTGCTACAGCACAGTCATTGTTTAAAGAAATAACAACAATATCCCTGTTGCAGGTACAGAAAAATCATCCGATGATTCACTTAGCGTGAATTTCATACCCTGCTTCCGTATCTTCACATCCTACTGCAGTAACATCAAAACCCCTTCCCCAATAACACACTGCATTGAAAAGGCCATACTGTACCTCAGAGAGGCTGAGGGAGGGGCTGGCTGGCTCCTCTCTCTGGAAGCTGTGTGTCTGTATGCAGTCATTACCTGGGTCCTTGCTGAGATGAGGGTCGTTATCTGATTTCTGATGCTGAGCGTTTCATACTTAGCTCCGGTCTCACAGAGGAGCCGGGACACTTCCATCCCCCTCCTGTCCTCCCCTCATCGTTCCGCCGGGCCCTGGTGATAGGATGCGCCGGCTGCTGCTGCAGAGCAGAGCCGGAGCGCAGGCTGGCTTTAAAGCTGCAGAGCTCCGTTTCTGAGGGAGGCACTGGAAGGTCAGAGCTTTCCAGCCGTTCAGAAAAGTCATTTGAACAGAGCTGATCACTTTTGCAGTGATGAAAACACCGATTCCTCAGTTCTATGCCGAGGCGGATAGACACTACATCTTTATGTTTTTGTTAGGGTATAAGTGTGTTTTTGTCCTAACCTCAAAAAATTGTCAGGTTAAGAGATGCAAAGCGAAGGACAGAATTATAGATGCACAGAGGGTCTGGAAGCAGCTTCCCAGTGGTATCTCTGTACTGGGGTAGTGCTGCTGGAGGATGCTTTCACCACGCAGCACTGGAGCAGGTTATTCAGGAGCTGTACAGAGTTTCCATCCTTGAAGGCTTTTGAGGTGTCTGACCTGACCTAGTGTTGAGGATTGACCCGTTTTGGTGTCCTATGCATTCTTTCATCCAAATTTGTGGTGTTTTTATGGGCAGGAACACACACAAAAAAGGGAGAGGATCCAGCAGTAGTAGCAGTGAAGAATGCTTGTGCACCTTGTGGCAAGGGGTTTGGCTCCTAAGCTGCAGAGTCCAAAGCTGCAGTGAGTTAACTCTTGAGACATAGCTAATGGCTATCAGAAATGTTGTCTGGTTTGTCTCTGAAGATATGGAGCCTCTGCCGTGTGCCAGAGTGTCCCATTCAAATAATATGCACATTATGTAAAGATTGTTATGCCTTTCCTGACAGCTGCCAGGGAGACAGGAAGTATGGGTTGTCTGTTGGGCTATATTTTCTGTAAATAATCCTTCATTTCCCGGCTCACTGTAGGTGTTGTATGATCCCCATGACCTTGTCTGCTAAGCATGGCTCTTGCCTGTTTTTTAAAGTTTTTTTTTTTCAGTAATGCACAAAACAAAATACATATTAAAACCCCAGAAATCGGTAAAAAAATAAAAATTCACTAGTTGAAATGCATTTTTAAACTTCAGGTAAGAATATGCATCAGTGAAAATAAAAGAAAGAAGGGCAGTAAACTTCTACAAGACACTCGTCTTTTTAGAAGTCAAAGGATTACACCACTTAAAAGTCTGCTTGTGTGTGTAAGGCTTACTCGCACTTGGCTTTGTCTGCTGGCATGTGTGAAAGAATCTTGTGTTCTGACTTTATTTTTCTTAGCTGGCTGTTTTTCAGGTGACCTGGAGTGAGACAAGTATGTTTTGTTGTCCTCTGTCTTTTCTACAAGTGTCTTAATTATTGTAGTTTTGTGCAGCTCTAAAAGCAAAATCTTGACAGTACTTTTCATTGATGGTTTGAGAACAGGAATACGTCAAACAAACACAAGACATTATACTGTAGAACAGTATAAACACTAATAGGAAGAGCCTATGTATTTCATAGAATCATGGAATCATAGAATGGTAGAGTTGGAAGGGACCTTTAGAGATCATCTAGTCCACCCGCCCTGCAGAAGCAGGTCCCATCTAGATCAGGTTGCATAGAAACATTTCCAGGTGGGTCAAGAACTTGAAATGTTCTTGAATTTAAAATCTTCCTTTTTCTTTGCATTGTAACACTGAGTGTTTACACTTTGCTTCCAATTCTCCGCAGCTCACGGCATCTTCTGTTTATGTCAGGCAAAATCAAAGCTGTTCAGCACCCAAAAAATATCTCAGATGAGTTTGACATAGAATATAGAGGTCTGCAGGGGTACTTGGTTTGGTTGCACAAACAAAACTTTATGCCTCAGCAAGCATCTATGGATGAATCTTCATATTACCAGGAGCTAAATATTTGCCATTTGATACCATTTTAAAAGTTAACAAACAAAACACTAGTGCTTTGTTTTTCTGTCTTTTTTTCAGGTGTAAAGGGAAGACTTGGCTATAAGATCCATGAACGCTAAAGGTAGGTGTCAGCACACAGACTGGTTCCGGGTCTAGTCTTATTCAACACCTTCATCAGCGACCTGGATGAGGGGACAGAGTGACCCTCACCATGTTCACTGCTGGTACCAAACTGGGAGGACTGGCTGATTCACCAGAGGCTGTGCTGCCATTCAGTGGGATCTTGACCGGCTGGAGAGTTGGGCAGAGAGGAACCTCCTGAGGTTCAACAAACACAAGAGCAAGCTAGGGTTGACCTGCTAGACAGCAACTCTGTGGAATCATAGAATGGTGGGGTTGGAAAGGGACCTTTAGAGATCACCTACTCCAAGCCCCCTGCCAAAGCAGGTATGCCTAGATCAGGTCACACATGAAGAAGTCTAGGTGGGTTTTGAAGACCTCCAGAGAAGGAGCCTCCACACCCTCCCTGGACAGTCTGTGCCAGGGCTCCCTCACCTTCACAGTGAAAGAGTTTTTCCTTATGTTTAAATGCAACTTTTTGTGTTCCAGCTTCATCCCATTACCCCTTGTCATGTCACTGGATGCTACAGATGCCCCAACCTCCTGACATCCACTATCTAGATATTTGTAAATATTAATGAGACCTCATTAAATTTGTAGTCCAGGTCAAATGTTTAAAGGATGGTATAGAGTGTATAGAGCATTGGTATTCTAGAGCCCCAGTCACATAGATGTCAGAGGTCACAGTAACTCCTTGTCCTACCTGAGAATCACACTAAAGTCATCAATGTTTTCGCTGAAGAGCAAAGGCTTAGGTTTAAATTGTGAGAGAATTGTGTTTTGCTTCCTAATTTTGTTTTGGATGAGATTCCTTTTGGTAATTCATTCGAGTTGCTCATCTTTCAGCCACATCCAGGGTCCGCAAGATCCTGTTGTGCTCCCTCTGGGCAGCGCTGAGGGACATGGCACTGTTGCGTCATGCTGGGGCTGCAGCCTGCCTCAGAACCAGATTGTCCCTTCTTGGCCACTCTAGCTGCACTCTCTACACTGTGTGATTCTGTTTGCAAAGCCTCCTCTCTTAAATAGATACCTTTAAACTGCAAGTTAGCAAGTATTCTTTTAAACTCACATTTAAGCAGGGTGGGTTTTTTTGCTGTGTACTTGTTCTAGCATAGGATTAATTTCCTTAAGTTAACGGTGAATACTGAACCACACATAGAGTACACGGTAAAACAAAACGACATGGCAAATGTGGATCAGGAGCAGCAGTCCTGAACGAAGAATAAAGGGAGACTAATACCTTAAAGCTTGCTGATTCTTTTTTATTAGTCAAGAAAACTGGAAAATGAGATTAAAATAGGAAAATTATTTTATCTACTAATTACTAAAGATTATAAAAAGCATATCTAGTTAAATGCCAAATGTATGAACTGTCTTTCTAGTTACTGAACAAAGATTTGATGATATATTTAAAGAACCCCATGAAAATAATACAGGTAATACCAGCAGACTGAAAGAGAAAATATATTATGTGAACGATATGAGTGAAAATGCAGGCTTCATTTTATGTAAAAGAATCTTAGCAAAAAGCCAATCTACTTTTATCACTTGAGACAAAAGAGCAAAATTATTTATCCCTTTCTGCTTTGAAAACACACAAACAGATCCTTTGCAACATCAGATTGTGTCTTATATCTTCTCTTCAACTTCCTTAACGTGGGATGCAACAACTTTTCCGTCTACCACTTCTTCCACAATTGTCTTGATTTTTCTGGTTTTGTTAGGATCTAAACATCATAAGCAAAAACAAAACAAAATTTATCAAAGTGTGAAGAGTTACAGAACAAAGCAGAATGCCTACATGAACACTTAACATCCTTTTCCTTTCAAAATGTCTTCTCGTTATAATGAACTCCAGGATGTAGTTGAACAGAAATCACATATTTATGGACGGGAATTTAGAAGTGAAGTTTTGTTCAATGGAGTTCTACCTACCTTGAGAAGAATCCAGAGACTGCGTTTGTGATTTGGACCCAGTCAAGGATGAGCTTTCAAATGTAACTCCCTGTCCCGTGCCCCTAAAAGTGAGTCAGAGACACAATGTTGTTTGTCAGGGTCGAGAGAAATTAACTTTTCACGTTGGCATTGGTGGATTGTTTTAAATACAGAGTAGAATAGTTCACTTGCCCATGTTACCAGTATATTGCTGTTGCTTCAGAATCACTGTATGGGCCTCACTGTCTTTCGGTGAAGGTTGCAGTTGCTACAGAAAATAAACCCAGACCAACAAACAAAGGAGAGATTAAATGTAAATTAGTTACTTACACAAACTCGCCATCCAGCAAGCGACGATAGGTTTCAATCTCCATTTCCAGACGAGTCTTGATGTCTAGAAGTTGTTGGTACTCTGCATTCTGGCGCTCCATATCAGCCCTGACCTGGAACAGCTGAGACTCCAGATTCCCAATCTGAAGCTGCATTTGTGAAAGCTGAGCACAGTAACCTCCTTCCGTTTCTGCTAAAGTGTCTTCAAGGGATTTTTTCTGTGTAAGAAAGATATTAAATAATCTCATATTGAGGGGAAAAAAAAAATCTTTATGAAGATAGAACCAACTGAAATAGTTTATTTGGAGTAGGTATAGCGTCATTACTTAGAGATTTTAGTTTTTTTTTTCTTGAAATACCAGTTTGAAGCCTGGCCTTTGCTGCTTCACTGGATGTGAATGTGAAAGTTCATCTGTTTATAACATTCTACTAGCAGTCCAATTATATAAAATACTGCTATTTAAGAACTAAAGGAATATGGGGTTCAATAGGAAATAAATGCAAATCTTAAATCCTGTAGAATAGTGTTAAGATCTAAAAACACTTTTGAAGTTGGAAAATTTAACTAGTCAGCAGCTTCCTTAGAACACACCATGGCAAGCTGAGACTGAAGTTCAATTTCCAGGCTCTGGAGAGTCCGTTTTAGATCTGTGAGCTCACTCTTTCCTGACTGAAGCTGCTCAGTATGGGTGGAGATCTCCCTTTTCAGCTCTCCACTCTGAAATGACAAGGAAGGATAGAGTGTCATTTTACCATTCCAAGTCATTTTTACATGCGTTTTTGCTGAATTAGCTCTCTTTGGTTATTACCTTTTCATTGAACCATGCTTCAGCCTCTTTACGATTTTGCTCAGCAATAACTTCATACTGTCCCCTCATGTCATTCAAAACCTTGGTCAGGTCCGTTCCTGGAGCAGCATCCATTTCAACGCTGACTTGGCCACATGCACTGCTTTGGATGCCCTGAAGCTCCTGGAGAGATTTAAAAGACAAATTTCTGTTAACAAAAGGCAAAGTAGTTCTACCAAAACAGCACGTAAATCACGACATGTGACACAAATCCTGTTTCAACAAGAATCCACAGCTTGTGTATATATTTCTTTCACTCTTTCACTTAGTAAACTCAAGGAAAAAAAAAAAAAGGAACAGCAAGTAAAACAAATAAGGACACCAGGGATATAGGGGAATACTTTGACATTTCACAGTTCCTCATGACCTCTCCTGAATTCACAAAGAGGAAAAAAAAGTACCTCTTCATGATTCTTCTTGAGATAAGCCAGTTCTTCATTCAGGCTTTCAATCTGCAGCTCTAAATCAGCTCTTGTCAAAGTCAGCTCATCAAGAACTCTGCGCAGACCATTAATGTCAGCTTCTACGCTCTGGTGAAGAGCCACTTCGTTCTCATATCTGTAAAGAAAGTAATTAAATTTGATTTTTATATGGTTAATGAGGTCAAAGGCAAGCTATTAGTATATACTTGTCGTAGAATCATAGAATCATAGAGTGGTAGGGATTGGAAGGGACTTTGGAGATCATCCAGTCCAACCCCAGCTGAACTTTTAGCTTTTAATATGAAATATTAGTACACATTATCATAACATTGTTTAATAATTGCGTTGAAGAATTCTGCAAGGAAAGAGATTTTGAAATACAATAGATTTTTTCCCCCCTTAAATATTATTAAGTGTTTTTGTGGTATTAAGATATACTTACTTCAGTCTGAAATCATCAGCAGCCAGTCTGGCATTATCGACCTGCAAAATGATTCTTGCGTTGTCAATAGTTGCATTGATGATCTGGAATGCAGACAAAGTTCAGAGAATGATGAAAGTGGCTTTGCAGCTCATTGTAGTTTTTTCACATAATTGTAATCCTAAATACAATTAGACTAGACTCTTGTCTAATTTACTATGACAGCTTTTCAGCTTCTGCAGATCAGCATCCTTCCCTCAATGAGGGAATGCCAGTTTGCTTTCTATGACTAGATAGTTTTTGCCGGGTAGTTTGTCTATGGCAGGAATTTGATTTGGGATATAAGAAATACAAAACTCTGTAAAAATGAAACTTTGTAATCTACAAGAATTTGTAGAACTCTGTCACTGCCTTCTCCTTTATTCAAATCAGACCAAGTCACACAGCGTTGTGTGACAGAGCTATGGAGCTGATGTTAATACACAAGAAGAGTTCAACACATGATACCAGTGCAATGGGACTGAGGTTATTCTGAGCATCAATACTGTAGGATAAATTTACTCCTAATTTGCTCTTAGTTTGCTATTTATATTATTAGGTCAATTACAAAGGTAAAGATACGTTAAGTACATTGCTTTGCTACCTTGTTTCGAAGATCTTCAATTATAGGACAATATTTACTGTAGTCATTCCCAGATCCAGGGAGAGCAGCGCCAGGGCCATTTTTCTCATACCACTCACGGATTTTTCTCTCCAGCTCAGTATTGGCATCCTCTAGAGATCGTACTTTGTCCAGATAAGCAGCCAGACGGTCATTGAGGTTTTGCATAGTTTCTTTTTTTGAGCCAGAAAGAAGGCCTCCATCCCCAGCACCAGCGGTGCCAAAACCACCTCCAAAACCAGATCCCGAGCCACCACCAAAACCACCTCCAAAACCAGGGCCTGAGCTGCTGCCAAAACCACTTCCCAAACCTCCACCAAAAGCACTGCCTAAGCCACTTCCATAGCTACCACCGAAACCACTACCCAAGCCTCCACCAAAGCCACTGCTTAAGCTGCTCCCAAAGCCTCCACCTGAGCTACTCGCAAAACCCCCACTGAAGCCAGAGCCTGAACCAAGCATAGAGACAGCACCAAAACCTCCACTAGATCCACCACCATACCCAAATCCACTGCCACCAAAGCCTCCTCCACCTCCAGAACTAGCCATTCTCAGAGATCCCCCAGCAAGACCACTCCGAGAGGAGAACTGCCGGGATCCACCGCTTGTGCGCACAGACAGGGCCATGGTGCTCAGGGTGCTCAGGGTGCTCAGGGTTCTCTGGTCTGTTAGGCAAAGAACAAAGTGAGGCAAAGCAGAGAGCAGCTTTACCTTTATAGAGGGAAAGCAGTGGGTGTCACAGTTGGTAGTCCACACCTCCGAGGAAGACGTTGAATTCTTTCTCTTGTTTGGAGTGATAGTCAGTTTAGTGTGTCCTGACAAATGAAATGATATGTGCCCATCTAAATTGCCAATGGGAGTGGAAATGTGGTGCCCTCCAGGTATTTACTGTATAAGAGAAGATGGGTGGAGGAGTCCTGAGACTTCACAATAATGTTTTGCCGTGTGCAATGGAGCACAAAAATTTCTCTTTTAGTTTAAATCCTTCCTAAATAATTTTTTTGGTCATTACGTATTTGTTGCTTTCTTGGTTTGGAGTTATTATTGTAGGAGTATGCTTCAGTCAGTGGACTGATCCCTCTCACATGATACTTCCCAATGTACATGTCAAAAATGTGTTTCTTCTTGTAATACTTTCCTGACATGAAACTCTGCTGGATTACTGCTCCCCGTGTGCTTAACAAGAAGTAAGAAACATGATCAAGGAAAAGTGTATGAAGATGCACAAGGACATTCAGAGATCTGCAGGCTAGTCATTAATATGAAAACATAAATATACTTGATTATACTAGATTTGATTTGTAATTGTGTTTTGACCTTAATATTTTCATCACTTAAACATCTCTGTGTAACATGCACAGCCTGTAACGCTTTTTTATACTTTTGAGCTGAAAACTACCCATTGTTTCTTCTAAATAGTTTATTCTTATCTAAAAATACGGAAATTTGTTCCTGTATTTTTTGCTTTTTATAATATAAATCAAAAGATCAAATATAGCTCTTCTAGTTGCAGGTTGAGACATGGATGCCCTTCAAAATCAATATACTTTTTTTTTTTTGGTGGTTATTTTTGCAAACAGAAAATTGTTTTTATCTTATCCTGGCTTAATTTTTGGATTTATCAACCAAAATGCATTAATTTTTAATTTATCTACATCCAACAGCAGAAGTGCTTTTTGGGCAGAAATATATCATGAGCAGCAGATCAAAGGTATCAGTCAAGCGTTTCTTTAGATAGGAATTGATACCCTGATGTCAGTGGCTCATGATAGTGAAAGAAAATGATTATTTTATTTGGCAGCTGCTTGTGTGCAGTGAATAACACACTGGACAGGTGAGGTTTCAAAAGAAAGAGGTTTTGTATTTATGTTGTCAAGAGGAAAATGTAGACTGTGGATTGAAAGTCTGGGTGTGGCATACGAGACTCAGGCCGTATGGGAGCGGGTACAAGCAGTTACTGGTAGGGAATGGTTTAGTAGGGACAAAATTTTTTACTTCTTTGCTTTTATTTCTGAACTGAAAGACAAAATATATTCTGGTTGGTAAAATCTCTTTACTTGCTAGAGTCTCTGGTGAAAAATAAGAAATAGGCTTCTTCAATTTATTTATTCATTTTAATTTATTAAGAAATGCAGATTGACACGTTTATTTGAAAATCATTTTTTTACTGAAGTGAAGCTCTGTTACATTTGAGTGATCGTTCAAGTTCAGAAAAGGTGCACTGAATCAACATTTTAATGCATTTTAAAAAACAATTCTACTCTACGTGTGCTAGTACAGAAGAGAAAAAATAGATTATCTGATAGACTTGAGATTGGAATTAATATATTTGATAGACAGTGTATCATCTGTATCTGGCAAATTTATTTTTGTAAAGTATTGATGAGATGTCCATCAAGCTTTCAGAAATAGCAACTCGCTCCTAAAAACTTTCCATTTATTCATAAGTTGAAAGTGTGTGGGAGCTTAAGGCACCTAATGTTGAAGTGCACTGTCTGAAAAAAATGACAAAGTTATTGCATTGCTCTCCAGAGCTTGTTAAGCACTCAAGCAAGTTTTGTCCTATGTCTTCATCTAATGAATTTCACCAGCTTAGTGTTTTGAAACTTCAACAGGAAACATTGCTTCAGTATTTGTCTAAATTTAATTGAAATAATTTTAGTTGCAATACTAAAATCATGTGATAAGTCACTTGACTTTTGTATTTTTATTGAGCAAATTTTTTAATGTAATATTAAGACTGATGTGAGAAAAAAAACCAGTGCTTTGATTTGTATCTGTCTTGGAAATAAGAATACATTTATAACAGGTTGATTTGGGATTTTTTTCATCAAGATATTTCTTCACTGCATAGGTAAACATGAAATGTTATAGCTTGCAACTTACTGTTTTTTATTAACACTCCCACATACATTAAAAAAAAAAAAAGAAAGAAGAAGAAAAAAAGGAAAAAGAATGTTTGCGATTTGATAGTTTGACATTTTCCGTAACTTCTGGGTTTTAGGGAGAATTAGATTAAAATCTTCATAAAGGTTACACTTTTCATTTTGGCACCAGCGCCAAGGAGCTGGGAGGCTGTCTCCTCTCTGTCCACGCTATTTACATCTTCTCTTCGACCTCTTTGATCTGAGAGGAGACAATCTTGCCGTCAACCACCTCTTCAACAATGGTCTTAATCTTCTTAATTTTGCTAATGTCTGGTAATGCAATTGAACAGAGAATGAAATGAATGCAACAAATATTGACAAAATAATATTACCCTAGTACTATCAGCATTTCCACCAATGAGAAAATAGATAAAGGCATCTTTTCCATGCACAGATACTGTGAAGTAAGCTTTTAGAGCAAAAGCAGGATATAATTTCTCTTCCTTTGAACATCTCAAGTTTACCCATAATACTATAGCAGACATTGTGTTGAATAACTCTCTAACCCTCCTGATAGTTTTGCTTTACTTTGCACCAACTTGTATACCTAAAACCTGGGGGCAGGCTTACACTGAAATAGATATTTTTGCTATTAAAACTAGACACTTTATTTAGGAGCCTACACTCCCTGTGTAGTCAGTGAGTAAATGTAGATTCTTCTGAAGTCCTCCAGAGGGTTATTCAGTAATGCTCTGTCCTTCTCTTGGCTCTTTCAGGTTTTACTTTGGGCACCTGAATTATATACATGAGCCCAGCCTTTGTATAATAGGTTATCTATAGGTTTGTATATAGGTTATCTATTCATGCAATTGACTGCTTTCTTGATGTAAGATTCCACTGGCTGATTATTTGCTGTTAAATTGTTGTTCTCTATCCGGCTACTTAGTCTTGTAGCACTTCAACAAGCAGCCATGAAAAAATAAGTAAGTTGTTGTGACGTACCTTTTTCAAGGTCTGCTGTAGATACCTCCCGTTGGAAATGTCTGTTAAAATTAGAAATTAAAAAGCATAAATATATAACACCTAACATACTGAAGAAACACCTGGACATGTTCCTATGTGACCTGATCTAGGTGTTGGACTAGATGATTGCTAAAGGTCCCTTCCAACCCCTACCATTCTATGATTCTGTGAAACATCTTGGTACATTTCTGGTGTGGTTAATCAAGGCAGGTAATGTCCTTTCATCAAGACATTTAACTAGGTGTTTAAATGAATTTTCTCTCACTTCTCTCATTATTGCTAAGCAAAAGCTTTGGGTGAAATGAATCTGCAGGCTCGGTTCTGCAAAACTGTAACTTAAGCTCGTGGGGCTGCGCCCAATCTAGTTCCTGGGCCAGAACAAAACAGCCAGAACGGGCAGAATCCTGGGAGGAAATACCCAGCTGTTCTTGTCCCACTTTCATAGATGTCTGGTCTTTCCACAGCATAATATGAGATACTGGACTAGAGGAACATTTAGTGTCAGCTCCTTGGCACCTCTCCAAAAGTTGAAGTGGCTTGGCTAGTAGTGACATAGGTAAAGCAGAGCATAATCCAATGCAGGCTGCAAACCTTGTCATGTACTGCAAGAGGAAGACAACACACTCTTGCTGAGTGCCTGCTCTGGTGTGGCTGTGTGCTGCGATGTTTAAACCAAGTTAAAGCAAATCTAGGCCAGGTTAGCGTAGGCCTGCAGAAGCTACAGTCACTGTTGTTATGGAAAAGTAGATCTGAAATTGAATTACTGATGCTTATGGAGTGTGAACATATACCCAGCTCACAGAGAGTGACAGTGGATATCTGTGCAGAGGCTGAGGGAGACAAACTCAACTGACTTCCACAGCATCTTCTGAAACCAAGCACAAACTGCAGCCTGCTGTGAATCTACAGTTGAGAACTGGACAACAGACTTCCCTCTCCACCCCTCACCCCTCCCAGCTGCCAAGCCAGTTGGAAAGTGGCAGATTTGCACGTTCACCTGTATTTAATATAGGCAGTATTGTACAGGTTTGTTTGCTGTCACAAGGAACCAAACTGACAAGCCAAGTGCATGCATTTCCTCACCTGCTGTCCTCTCCTTCCAGCAGACGGCGGTACGTGGCAATCTCCATTTCCAGGCGAGTCTTGAGATCCAGCAATATACTGTACTCGTTATTCTGAGCCTCCATGTCAGCTCGGAGTTGCCTCAGCTGAGCCTCCATGTTGGCAACTGCTTCCTGTATTTGGGCTAGCTGGAGGTTATAACGTGCTTCAGTTTCAGCCAGAGTGTCTTCCAAAGACTTTCTCTACAGCCAATGAAAAGAAAAGAGATGTGTTTATTATTCAAGAGGATACATTTTTGTGTTAAAATAACATTTTGTTTGAAAAGCCTCTCAGGTTCTGTGTTTTTCTATGTGTTTGTCTGCAAAACACAATCCTTAATTCAAGTACTCATTATTTACCATGTTAAGCTGGGACTGCAATTCTAGCTCCAGACCTTGGAAGATCTGTCTTCGGTCAGTGATCTCTCTTCTTTGAGTCTGCAGCTGTTCAACATTGATTGCCACTTCTACGTTCAGTTCTTCTGTCTGAAACACAACAATGGAGGGGCTGTAAACTGCAGCTAGACATGACTGAAGTTCTTGCTGATATTTCAGTAATTGACCTTACCTGCTTTTCGAATCGTTCTTTGGCTTCCTGACGGTTCTTTTCTGCCATTTCTTCATATTGCCGTCTCATGTTTTCCATAATAGTTGCAAGGTCGGTATTTGGAGCAGCATCCACCTCTACATTGACTGATCCACCCGCCTCTTTGCGCAGCCTGTCAACATCCTAGAGCAACGAGGATTGTATTAGCATCAGCTACAGGGAACTTTCAATCCTGAATATCGGAAGCAAATTAAAAAATCTGCAGACACAGAAGTATTTCTTCAATAGCACCTCAGGGTAAGACAGCTTCATCACTTGTAAAAATGTTTTAGTGCACCTCACGTTACAGCGTGTTACTTCTTTTGTGGCAATAAATGCTGCACAACAGTTAAACAGATTACAAAAAGATGGTTTCAGCAGGACCAGGTCAATTGAATCAGTGTAGAAGTCACGGTTCCCATTTGTATACCTTTGTGGGGTAGCAACTCCTAAACCACAAATAATTAATAACAAAACCCTTCAGTCATTAGTTTCTGGAGGTGTTCAGCCTCTGATGCATAGTAGCTTGGATGCCCCACACAGTTGTATTGCTTACAGAAAAGATGCAAATGCTTTGTTCCAGCACGATTTTAAGTGACTGGCTGGATTGGCTTTTTTTCTAGGTTGGATCTTTCCAATATGGTTCTTTAAATAACAAATCTTCTGCAATGTGACAACGCTTTTACACCTTTGAAGTTGTTAGCACGGCACTAGAAGGAAACCTTGGACATACGTTGTGTTGAAATTTAGGATTTCAGTCTGTGTCTTTTCTTTCAAAGGGGAAATAAACAATGGTTGTGTAACGTTCTTACCTTTGCAGCTCTTTGAAACTCTAAATATAATACTAAGGGTGAAGTTCAGCTTGAACTAAGACTCTAGGAGGTACAGAGTACACATATCCAACTTGTAGGTGTCTGTGCATGAGTCAGAGTTCCTGTTACAACCAATATAGACCAGAGAGTGTCCCAGCTGACCCATCAATAGGTGTTTGGTCTACAATAAGCTGAATCACTCTCTAGGCTATGTCTGTTTTATTGACTGTCTCTCAGTTGATTATAATAGAGCTATAAGAATATTCACTTAGGTCATGCATGAATTTTGATGTGCTAATCTGGAGCTGAATCCTACCATGTATGTAATATTCTTTCAGATTAACCCTGAAGGTTTCATTATTCCTCACAAGGCTGAGTTTTGGTGTGGCACTTATTAAAAAAAAAAAAAAATCTCTCCCTGATAATGATCAGCTGTTCCCACCTGCTCGTGGTTCTTCTTAAGGAAAGCTAGCTCTTCGTTCACACTTTCAATCTGTGACTCCAAATCAGATTTCGTCAAAGTCAAGTCGTCACGAACTCGAATCAGTCCAGTAATGTCGCTCTCGACGCTTTGCCTGAGCAGGTGTTCATTTTCATACCTGTGAAATAAGGCTTGTTTTGTCATCATGAAAATGCAACTGCTTGATATAAGTGTTATAATCGTTAACTAGTGAAGCTTAGTTGTATTTTTTTGTTTCAAGTTAAACTTTAGAAGAGGTTTGCTTCTCACAACTATAAGCTTTATGTGAATAAGAGGATCACAAGAGAGAATTTTTGAAATGATCGTAGAACTTACTTCAGTCTGAAATCATCAGCAGCCAGCTTGGCATTGTCAATTTGCAGGACAAGCCTTGCATTTTCCAGCTGTGCAGCACCAATCTGAAAAAGAATGGTTGAAAAGTGATGAATTTTTGCACATAAATGCCCATTTGATTAATTTCTGGAAATCAATACTGCACGTGGGCTTAACTTGAGCTTTCCGTTAGTCATCTAGGTTTAAACTAAGTTCCTTCTGAAGTGCATAGAAAGAATTAAGGTTCTCCAAAAGACAGATTATCCTCTCATAGAATAGGTATATAAAGTAGTTGGGATAAATGGCTCTCTGGAAGGGATTTCCTTTTAGAGGAAATAGAACTGGTGAAAAGTAAGAGGGGAAAGATTTAAGGGAGTTTGCTGTAAGCATAATTTAATACATCCATCAACTGGTTGCTAGAGAAGGTATTTTATTGCTCATAGTGATAATTGACTATTTCAAATCATGACCTTTTATGTTTTTCTGAGCACTTGGCAGTCTTTTCTTCAAAAACACTTTGAAATCCAAACTGTATTTAACATGCCAAACTGTATTTAACTATGTAGATTACCATCAGTATTTTAACTAATTGAAATTACCTGAGGAAAATAGAATAGAATGAATAAATTTTGATTCAAAGATTTTTTCATGTATGAGATTGTTCACTCCTGCAGACCTGTGTCAAGAATTATGAATTATGGAAAACCTGACATTTATACCTGATCAAAACCCAGCGATTCTTTTTCTTAGCTGAGACAATCACGATTTGGAAAAGTACATTTTCTACATCAGATTGTTATTTATCTCCCCAATACTTGTGATTCATGAAATTATAGATGTCTGTATGATATCTTACCTTATTTTGGAGATCTTCAATTGTTTTAAAATACGAACTGTAGTCACTCTGTTTGTGTGTGGTATTCTTCTCATACCACTCCTTGATCTGCTTTTCGATCAGGGAGTTTGCCTTCTCCAGAGAACGCACTTTCTCCAGGTACGAAGCCAAACGGTCATTTAGGTTTTGCATAGTTGATTTTTCGTTGCCAGAAAGCAGCACATCATTACCAGCAGCTTTCAGCTGGAAGCCCCCACCTAAGCCTTGTCCATAGGTAGTGCTGGTAGAGATGCGGGTGCCATAGCCACCAGCTCCCCCATAGACACTAGGTGCCTGAATCTTTTGGACGGACATTTTCCTGGAGGTTAAACCACTGACGCTGGGTGCAGCAGTTTGGAAGCGGCTGCTTGTACCCCACTGAAAGCTTCGGTTAGAGAATGCCATTGTGCTCTTCCTGTTCTAGACCAAAACGGTTAAATCTACTCAGAGAGTGAGCAGCTGAATTAAGAGCAGTGTCTGCTCTGTAAACCTTTATACTGTGTTTCAAAGAGGAAGGACAATAGCTATAAACCCCACCTCTGTTGACACATACTGTAACCAGTGTCAGCACAAATAGCACACAACATATTGCCCCCCGCAGCCTGTGTAATGTAAAGGGATTTTCATCTGTTCATCTCCGTTTGAGAAAAACTCCCCAGGTAGTTTGGCTTGCTTTGTTATTATTTTAAATAATAGACAAATGACAAGTAACTGCTGAATCATTTATAACAGTACACCTGTACCCTCTCTCATAGTCCTTTGGAAAAAGCAATTAGTACATACAGTGCATAAAATTAAAATGAGAGCTACGTGTGACAAGAGACTTAAGATATACATATTTGCAATCAAATGTGTATTTCTGTTGAGTAAGCAACAGCTTGAGCCTCAGGACAATCTAGAGCAGTGTACAAATTATTAGAAGGGAGGCATCTGTAACTACCCTGTTAATTAATTTTATAGTAAGCACAAAACAATATTAATAATGGAATTGGAAAGTGAATGTTGTTGTAGTTCTCAATGAATATGCGTTTGTTTGCTGTTAGAAAGTCAATAAAAGTTGAACTCTGTCTTTCATTACAGTTGAAGTTAAACAGAAAGAATATTGCTTTGTCCTTAAATAGACAGGAACAAGAATACTGGAAAACTTAGCTGCCCATTTTATTTCACACGTGAGACACTACTGTCCATGGAGTGGCAAGAGGTGTTGAGATCAAGCTTCCAGCCCTCCTGAGTGGCTGCAGTTCAAGCAAAAAAAGTATCCCTCCTGCATCCTCATCAATATTCTAGACCAACTAACGAGTGACACTGTCCAAACCCAGGCAATACATTCATTAACAGGAAATCAGCCACCTTTGTTCAGCGTGTGAAGAAGCCCACCAACCCTACATGCTGAGATTCCCACACTTGACTATGGTGTATTCTTTTGATAGAGAAAATACAGAGACTAAAATGGGAAGCAAGGGAAGAAAATGATTGCTGAGGGAGTTATTAGTGCTGCAGGAAAGAGTTACCAGGTGTGCATTGGGACAGCACATAGGTGTAGTTCCTTGGGGCATTGCACTGACAGTTCTTTAGTGTATTATTAATGTACAGCTAGTCAGGTAAAACAATTAGCACATATTGCTTGTAGTAGTGAAAACAGCTGCTGTACATACTGATCTTCAGCCCTGGGGCAAGGAAATTAGTGAAACACTAAGCTTTGGAGACATTCAACTGTATTGGAAACACCTTCAGGTTTCTGAGAACACCTAACCTGGGATATTAGGGAATCAGCGTTGCTATGTTTTTTAAGTTACTGTGCAACAGATTAGTCTAAATAGTATTGGACCAAAGCAAAGACTCATCTACCTTGAAAATATACACCTTCCAAAGCAAATTGATCAGCTATCAGGACAGGATGCTATGAATTGTGTTTGGACCTTGAACTTCTTTGGGTGTAACTGGTAATGAAAAACATTTATGATGGTTGAATCCAAAGTACAGTAGCCATGTCATTTGGTCTGTCACTATAGAAACTCAAGGTGGGTCATCTTTTATTTATTAAAAATACTCAGAGTGAGTAAGAATCAATGGTGTTAGCAGTGCAGAGCTTATACCTGTAGAGGAATATAGCAAAAAAATCCTGCTACAGTTATATCTCTTGGTTGTACATTTCACTGCCTGGATCTCCAACCTTATTTTATAACAGTCTATTTAAGAGTAAACATTCTGCTTTGTCTTCTTAGCATTGATTAAAATTAGTTTCGATAGTACCTTGATGGTATTTTTTTCCAAACATCACTTGAAGATTCCATTTTTTTTTCTTTTATTGAGCAAAGGTTATTTGTTAGCTTTTATTTTTGCCTGTAAATGAAACAAGATGTTATTTTGCGGCTCAAATTCTTAGTCTTTGTATCCACAGCTATCCCACCTCTGTATGGAGAAGCAGCTACATGGTTTAAACATAAAATCTAATTGTGTGTGTTGTTAAATTAATGTCAGGTGTTTGACGGAAGCTGGATAGTATTTAGAAAGCTAAGAATAACATAAAGCTACATTTCAGTTAATGGAAAGATAAAATTCACTGATATGTTATTTCTAAACCCTTCTCTAACTTCACCTCATACAGTGATCCGAATTAAAATGGATGTCAGGATGAGGTCAGACCTTTTCCTTGTGTTTTGGCTCTGCTGCTTTAGGTTAAGCTGAAACTTCAGCAGTTATTTTTCTTCCAGAATTCTTTTGACTGTTAAGCTAGTGTGTTCAGGGTGTATGCCTTGCATCATGCAGACCTGATGTGAAAAGATGTTGTTGAATTTTCACAGTGTTCATTTTCTTCTCCAAATTGTGCACTGACAATTTCTCTGGTCTTATCAATTTACATGTGCTTCTAGCAAAATAAACCCTGTGGTTTTTTTGTAAGAGTATTTAATAAGAACAGGATTATGCTTCAATTAAAAAAGCCCCTATGGTTTTTATAAGAGTATTCAATAATACTCTTACAGGATAGATATAATTCATACCAGAGGTAAAGTTTGCTCCTGTTATTTAGTTCAGTACAGTTGTTTTTTTAATAGAATATATCTTGAATGGTTGTATAAATCCATGGAAACTGCAAGAGTGAGCACTAGGGGCTGTATCTACACCAGTAAGTGAAACAAAGGCAAGGCCCACAGACTGGCTGAAGGGCAAGCGGCTCGTCATGGCTCACACCAACAAAGCTGTCTGTTGGGAGTGGTCATCAGCCTCCACTACCTCTTGAACTGTACCCTGGTATTATCTGGAAGATAAGAGGCTACCTTATTTTTATATTTTTTAAAAGAAATTATGGTTTTTAACAGTAAATTTTCCAAATAGATTTTGAGCAACATCTAATACATAACTTGATATCTGCAGTTTTGATCAACGTGAAGCGCTGCTAACACTTTGCTGCTGATTTAGTTCAGCAGTGCAGTTTCCAACTCCAGACTAACTTGTGAGTACTTTATGGAGCACTGTCTGAGGACTCATACATCATCACACTTCCTTACAATAACGGGCTGTGTCAGAACGGTTGGTGTGTAGTAACAAAACATTCATGGCACTCATAAATTGTTTGATTTCATGAAGAAACTTCACCTGTGTGAGAAGTTTAATGTATGCTAGAGAGCAATGAAGATAAGTCATGCAGGGTTATGGTAACATGTGCATGCCATTTAGTATTACTCACCTTTTCTAACCAGTCATGGGTAGCCAGTTTTGAGAGTTCAAGGAAAAAAAGACACACCTAGATTTGCTTCTTCGTTTGTGCTGCCTTTAGGTTGAGCACACACTTTTTCTGAGTTGACTTAAAGATTTAAATGAAATTCAGTCTTTGTTGGTGATCCATCCCTGGGAGGGAAATCCAGTGCTCATTTATTAGTCCCTGTAACTATATTGCTGCCCTCAGTTTGAACTTTATGTCAGAAGATCGTGAACGAAAAGGTCTCTTACAATACAGCCCTGAAAGGATTTCCAGGGTACCTAATGCAATCGAGGAAGAGGATTTCATTTTTCAATATTCCAGCCACACTCCAGTATTTCTGTGCCTGAGAAATTCCTCTCCTTCTCTTCTTAACCTACTTGTAAAAAGAAGTCAGTTCCTGATTTACAGCTGGTTTACAACTGGGGGAACAGTTCTAAGTTGAGCTTTTGGGGCATAATCAGTGTAAAATTTTAATGTTGATGCTGAGCCAACAGCAAATTTCACATTAACATTATTTTTTTGAATGAGTGAAAAAAGGTATTTAGGATGATTCTTCACGCTGAAAACAAACAATCTTTACAACATTTGTTAATGCAAATGTTGCACCCATGAAGACTGCCCTCATCAAAGAGTCAAGAAACATTTTCAGTGTTTTGGTGGATGTGATGAGAGCAGAGAAAGGTCCAGATGATGTCACTAATGCAAATGGATTCACTTAAGCCCTGAACATTTGCAGCACTAGATCTTATGCTATCTTCCCCATGTATATATTTTGTCCTCAAAACCCCTCCTTTTTGTCTTCAGTCAGATGGAAGTTATGTTGATCACCTAAACATTACAACTGGTTTCTTTCTACTTTGAGCTTTTGACCAGAGAGGTAAATTTTAAACTTCAAATACTTAAAGAAGTTTGCCAGATTTTGGCTTGTTGCATAAGACAATGTGTCGGTTACATCCTGCCCCAACCACAGGTTGAAAATGAAAGTCAGGAGCTGCCTTTCCTGTCTCGGCTGCTCTCCTTGAATAGAATTAGATTTCAGTGCCAACAACAACAGCTTCAGGCCATACAAATGTACCTTCTCTTTTATTTCTCCCCTAAAAGTATCATTTATATCAGCTCTAGTATAATCTAAGAGACTACTGAGCAGCTCTCATTCCTTTGTAAAAATAAAGTCTGCTCAGGATGTCTTTGGAATGAGAAAGCCAGTAAGCTGGAGAATATTTCATTTTAATGGTTTTCTCAGTTCCATAATGCTGGAATAGTTCAGTACCCATGCGAAAACATTAAATATTTTATGTGATTCAGCGAGCAAATACAATTTTCGTGGCCTTGTGCAAATATATACACCCATTGATAGTACAACATAAAAGATATGCACAAACACACTATGTTGCATATATTCACCTTTGTGTGGATTTTCCGCCCCCCTAGCTTTTTAAAAGAAATAATCCTTGTGTTTAGAGGAGTCTGACTTGTATCATGCTTGTGTCAATCTCCAAACCAGGAGAAAAACTTGTTGTTTTGGTTTTTTTTCAATGGTATAACTGCACTCATAACCTTCAGGAGTTGCCTGAGCAGTTGCACAACTGCAGCTTTTTGTTTGGGGTCCAATCATCCTCCCAGTACATTCCAGTAACCACATGCCACCTCCTCAACTAGTATTTGTACAACCAGCAGCAAACTCTGAATTGCTTGTTTTGTAGAGAGAACGAACCTGATATGCTATCCTAGCTTCAGCATCTGTCAGGTA
>WBNH01012478.1:0-11341 GCA_013401255.1 Urocolius indicus
ACCAATCATTATTAGTAATTTTCTTCTTTTAGTTTTTTAATAACTAAACCCTCACTGAGGTTTTACAAATAGCAAATATTTATAGCTTGTAGCAAAGGCCTTCTCTGTGAGCCTGAGTGCTTTGTTTCTACGAGCAGCAAGAAAATTACAGAGCTTCAAAATTTGATCACATAAAAAAGAAGGGGTTTTTTTTCTCCAATTGAAATTTAAATAGACTGTGCTAACTATAGGCCAGAGGCAATATTTAATGGCAAAGTTGCAGTGTATTAGAAGCTTTTACAAATATGAATAACAATGTAAAACAAAACCAAGAATAACTGAGAATTTCCCCACCCCCACTAGCAGCACAAAAACCACAAAATTCTTACACTTGAGTAGCAGTGTTTTTTAATGGCATCCTTACCTGGAACAAAGTCAAGCAAAGATCTGTAAAACTAAGTGAAAATCACATACAGATATTACTATTTATCTGAAAATAAGGCAACCAATTTGATATCTCTGTCTGTTAGGTGAAGAATTGAAATGAACTATGAGCTTAGTATGTGCAGTTGCAGATTTATATGTGTATGAAATGAGTTTTGCTGAACAAGATCCATTGTAAACATGTAACTGTGAATATGCAATTTCTGTCATCTTCTGTTCAGAAGAATTGAAATGTAAATTTGGATAAACAGCAAATGGAATATTTTACAGTTAGCAGAACCCAAGGGAACAACTTCACCACTGTAAGGATCCCATACATTTCCCCTGATCTTCTGTAACACATGATATCCTACTCTAGAATCAGTTATAATTGAAAAAATAGTTTTAAAATAATATCGTCAGGCCAAAATACACAAATATAGGTCATACATCATGCTAAGCTGCAGGAAATGTAATTAGCACATATCTTTTCTTCTTTTTCTCTTTTCTTTTTTTCCCCTCTTGCATCCTTGACCTCTGTGTGTCTTTATAGAAACTCTAATGGCATTAACATTATGCTACGATTAAAAAGCTAGACAGCACAACAATGCTGCTTGACAAGATATTTTTACAATCCTTTTTGATGTCATTCTGTTGGGATTGAATGTCCTTTGAACTCTTGCAAATTAAGTGGATGTTTGGTGGATGTATTCTCATATGGCATTTCTTTGTGTTATTCGTTAGGTCTCTTCTGTTTGGAATGAAGGATTGGTTTCCATTTATCCTAGCACCTATAATTTTGTTAAACAGTAATTATTCATGCATAACATGGATTTCAGAATTAGATTTAAAAACTTGATTTACTATCACTTTTCACATCTTGAATGTATGTTTTAACCAAATTGTGTAAAGTCTATGCAATCTAAGTTGATAAAAATGCATGAGCTTTTGTCCACTGAACTATTTTCATCAGCTAACATCAGAGTTTAACCATAAACAAGAATACAGTCCCCAACATACCAGTAAGGTAATATCTATCATTTTGTGTGTGCTCTAGTCACACTACCTAGGCATTAGCAGAAAAGGGATAGATATTGGAAAGTTCTGTTTAACTTTAAAAATACGTTGTTTAGAAAAATCATCAAAGCTTTTAATGAGGTAAAAAGAAGGCCATTATCATAGCATGAATCATCTCTTCCATAATCAGGTTAGTGTAGAAGTGCAAAGTATAAGTTGTGTATTTTCAGCTAGAAAGAAAATCCAATGAATTTTCCTTAAATCTCTCTGTATTTTTAAGTACAGTAAGACTGATAATAATCATCAATAGTGCAAGAACCCTTTCCTCTGAAAGAATAAAATGAAAAAAATGAACGTTTATTATCTAGAATTGCAGCTGAACCACCTTCATGGGAAGGAAAAGCCAGCAACAAATAATTCCTGAGGAATGTCACAGGGAGAGATGTCATGGAGTGGTTTGACACTCACAAGTTCCAATAAGTCAAGAAGCATCAACCAGTATTAAAGTAGATAATAAAAGAATCAAGCAGTCCAGTGACATTTAGATTTATGAACCAAGAACAGAAGGCTGTAGTTAAGCTGCAAGCAGATTTCTTTGCTTAAGAAAAAAGATGGAGGTATTGAAACAGGATTTGAAATTGCTGATAGAAAATAGGAAACCAAAGTTAGGTTCTGGTGACTGTATTGTTTCACTGTGCTATGCCATTAGATGTGACAAGTCAAGATAACAGATAGGTTAGCTGTGCAAAAGACTGGAAGAAAATGGTAGAGTATGGAAAAAAAGAGCAGTATGACAAACTGCAGGGAAACAGAAAGGGAGATGTTTAATTTATGCACCTGCATTAGTTATTTTGCTGTTGAGAAGGATGAGAAATGGATTTAGACTTATATTGAATACTAGAGAGTAGAAGAAAAATATCCTATTTCTTTGATGCTACACTTTCATTATATACAAAGGATATTTGCTACCAGGATATTATTAACCATTCAAAAAGCAACGTTTATACGATCTTCCCTTGGTCCAGGTTTGCGCATCTGCATTAGGATATGGTTTTAGGCTGGTGAGTTCAGACTGCTTTTTCCTTCCCTGAACTGGTTGTCTGTTTGTACAAAAGATGGAATTTTTCATTTCTTCACAACTGTCATATGTGGTGTCTTGTACTCTTCCAGTGCACAATTCAACCTCTGTGTTGAAGACAGACCTGCTAACTTAGACTTTCTCCAACAGTCATCAGTTTAAATGCATACTAAACTTTATTAGCTTAATTTCTCAGATGAAAGTCTACCATTTCCATTGTAGAAATGCTAAGCTAAGGCCTAAAGAGTTATGTTCTCAGACAGATTTCTATTTCCAGAAAGTTGAATAAAGAATAGGTTCAAGTATGTTGACTTGATTTCAGTCTCTGAAAGAGCCATCTGTAGTGGACACAGCTATTTCTTGCTGTCCATTTCCTCTTGTGTTGCACTTTCTCTTTCACCTGTTTCAAGCAGTCCCTCCACCAGTTTTTTCTCTATTTTAACACTGCCTCTTTAGCTTCATTTGCTTTGTATAATGTGCCTCATTAAGCATTTCTTTAGATTTCACTTATAATCTTCTTTCCTGAGTTTTCTCTTTACCTAGTTTCACCAGTGAAGCACCTAATCCTTTCCTTGGTTCACCCTTTGGTGCTGTGGTGTGAGAGAAATTATTGCTCAGCATACTCATCACTTGAAGGCAAATGAGCCGTGATGGGAAGGTTACAAGACCTTACACTGTGAAGTTACACTGTGAGGTACCTCACAGGAAGTTGGGGCATCCCTTTTTTTGATTGTATCTAGCAACAGGACAAGGGGTAATGGGATGAAGCTGGAACACAAAAAGTTCCATTTAAATATTTCACTTTGAGAGTGACAGAGTCCTGGTACAAACTGCCAAGAGGGGTTGTGGAGTGTCATTCCTTGGAGATCTTCAACACCTGCCTGGACACGTTCCTATACAACCTGATTGAGGTGGACCTGCTTCTGTAGGGAAGTTGGACTAGACGATCTCTAAAGGTCCCTTCCAACCACTACCATTCTGTGAAGGGTGGAGCAGACTGAATTCAGACAGTTAAGAAACAGTTATCTGGCAGTTAACAGTTAAACAGGCAGTTAAGAAACAGATAATTTGTCAGTTAAAAAACAGGAGCAGTCCCACAAGGGTGCACAAAAATAATCAAAGCAGCTCAAGTGGTAGGTGGTACGAAGCAGTTCCTAGAGGTCTCCAAGGTACTGCTAAAGGGGAATGGGAACCGCCCAATGTGGAAATCAAATCTTGGGACATGAATTGTCCTGGCCTATGTAGCCACTTCTGATATTGTACAGCCCTTGAAGATGGATGCTTTTGTGCAGATTCAGGTCTGCAGGGAATACCTTGAGCCAGGGTTAGGTGTTATGGCAACAGCCCCTGTGACAGGTTCATAATTGTGGTAACGCAAGTCAGGAATTGCTATAAGCAGCATACAGGCTTCAGTGCATCCAAAAGTAGTTCAAAGTAATGAATATGATACCAATAGGTGGGATGCTTCACTCCAAGGACAAAAAAGGAAGGCTTCAGTGAGGCATACAGGATCTCTCAAGGAGATTTTACTTCTGGCAGCAAGAGCTGTCACCTAAAGTTCCAAGATGTGTCATGGAGAAGGGCGAATATGATCTCCTGGGGAAAACATGGGAAAATCCCAGCTCAGTGAACTAGGTAGGGATGAGAGCTAAAAAGAGACAACAGAAAGTCCTAGTTATTGGTGACTCCTGTGAGGGCAGAAGCACTCATTTGTCAGTCCAAATTACTGTCTGGAAGGATGCCCACCAAAACAGCTGAGGTTGTAACTCTTGGATCTCCTTTTAATGATGAAGTAGACATGAACAGCTAGGAAAAGATGAATTTATCTTTCAGAATATTTTCTTAGAATTATGGTTAGATAAGCTGTCTGTCTACATGTATTGACATTTGTACTGTGAGCTGTGGAGTATAAAAGAATGGAAATAGATATCAAGTTATCAGTTACTTGTATTTACTAACAACAATAGACAACTAGACACAATTATAGAAAAGCAAGTATAGTATTAAGAATCTAAATGCTATCCTATGGTAATATAACTACAATTCCTGCAATAAATACTAAGAGAGAGGTATATCTTTATATGTGTTTAGGAACAACAGCAAGACTGAGTAAAGATGAGGTGTCAGCTCTTTGTTGACAGAATTAGAAAGCTAGTGTGTGGAAGCAATACAAAAAGTTATAAGTAAATTATCATATACACCTGCTACACTTTGTCCAGGACAGTTTGACTATAAAGTCTGTTTAATCTGCCACTAAATTTCTGCACAGTGAAAACAATCTAGTAATTATATAAAGCCAGAATAATCTTATGCGTCTTTCTTGCCAGTTTTTTCTCAATTAACTGAGTGAACTGTTTTTAGGGAAAAGTTCATTCTCCTAGATAGCTCTGATACCAGGCTTTGCTTTCTTGGCAATATATATTCTGAAGTCCCAACCTGTAAAATGGAAATTGTAAACCACGTAGTCACGTTTTCTACACATTAGAAACTGTCATAAGAAAAGACAAATGGTAACTTCAGTGGAGGGTGTTGGTATTTTCTACTTCTTTTCAGATGTTTATTCTCAGAATCTTCTCACTTCTAATCCTTCCTGCAACTTCATTACATTGTCATGCTGCTCTATTAGTTTCTCTGCTTGCTGGAGTTTTAGAGATGTATATATCTACATAAACAAACCACAGACAACTAGTAGTTGGTATCCACTTTAGCATAAGCTAATAGCTGATCATCCACTCAGCTTGTGGAGGATTTCTATACACTGATGTGATCTATGCTATACCATTCAATTAGAGGCTGAAGAATTCATTTATTAAAACAGACCTAGCTGGGTAGATGAGTCAGTTACAAAATTAACACACCTTGATTCTATTTTGAAGGACATGAAGCAAAGCATCAATATTTGACTCAGTCATCTGCTAGGTTTTTCCTTGCCATATGATTCTAACGCATGAATTTGTAATATGTATTCTTGAAGCATAGAAATGACAGAATGAAGTAACAGAAGAACATGAGAGATAGTCCCACAAAAGTCTGAGGGAGGATATTTAGGAAGTGTTATACTTGCTGGGCTAATAACTACACAAACTGTGTGGTAACAATGCTATCAATAGCGAAAAATTTCCTGGGAAATGGGAGGATGCATATAATGCATATAATAATCTGATTAAATGAAAACATTAATCCAGGAAGCAGTGACCTTATCTGGGGACTTCCTCAGCTTTCTACAGGATCTACAGCTTCCCATGTCCTGTTTTCAAAGTAAAGTTTTAACAATTTTATTTTAGTGTTAAGATGTGGAATGATGTTCCTCCAGCCTTTCTTCTGAAGCTCACAAGAAGTGCAGGCTCCCTGTCAGATAGGAAAGACAGTATTTAAAGGCTTATACACAAACAATGGAAGTTGTATAAAGTATCAAACAGATACAGAATATCAAATTGCATCAACCTTTGCAAAACTTAATAATGTGAAGAGGTAATTTACCTAATACTCATTTTTATACTCTTCCTTCCCTATCAAACTATGCAACTATGATTCATTTTAAGTGCATGTAGTTAATTTCATTCAAATTATTGCCCAAAACAATGAAAACAATGTATCAATAAAAGAAATTAATATTTATATTATTTACAGAAAGAAATATATAATTCCCGATTGTCTTGAATGAGAACAAAATAACATGCTTGAAAGAAAGGAAAGAAACCTCAGTTCAATAGAACCAATGTTCAAAAAAAAGGAAAACCAAATATATTGAGAAGTAATTTTAAGAACTGGAGAATATCAGAAGTGAAAACAAAACATAATTAGAAGCTTTAAAAGGTATCATAATGATAAATTGTAATTCAGAGTATAATGTAACAGTTCTGAGAGACTGAAATTGAACAAAAATGAGACTAAAAGAAGCAGAGTGGTGGAAAAGATTTAGTGACCACATTAAATGCAACAGTGCTAATTTAAAAAATGAGAGCACAGATGAATCAAAAGTCTGAAATGAATAAAAGAAAGGTGAGAGACATCAATGAAAGCAAAGCTAAAATTACATTGCCTGTAAGGTTTTGAACACACTGATACTGCCATAGGGAGCAGCATAGAAGACCATCACATTCAAAGCGAAGACTGGTAATACTTAATGCATTCAGTGCACATTTTAAAAACTGCATTAAATACCAGCCATGTTGTAGAAGAAAACATGTTAACTAACATTTTATACACATTTGTATTTCTTCAGAAAACCAAACTTAATTTATGGTGAATACAATTTCTGCAACCATGAATTTCAGAACTACATATCTTCAGCCTTGTGTCTGATAACTCATACAGGCTTTGCATAGAATGGTAGGGTTAAATGTAGACTCCTGGAATATTGCAACAGCCAATAGCTTAAATAATTCTTATCTAATTAGACATGTTGTTGCCTGGAGAGCCTTAAATAAAGACACTTACCAGTTAGATTGAAAATTGTTACATTACCTCACATACAAAACTTTTGAGATAAATAAATTAAGAACTTAGCCTACCTTACAGACATCTAAAATATGTTAATCCAGACTATTTCTGAGTTTAGTTCTTGGTGATGATGTATAAATTAATTCACCTCTCCAGGAGCACAGTTCAGATAGAAAGAAAATGTTAGATTGACATAAACAGGTTTTTTTGTAAATAGAATTAAATACTCAGATTATACTGATTAAGAAATGTAGTGAATATATATAGATTTGAATGATTTTGCGTAAATCTAGGCTATCCAAGATCAATAATATGGAGATTTTTATATTATTAATAGAATTAAATTGAATGGAATCCAAAACAAAGATACCTCACTGAGATTGTTCAGTTAAAGCCTTCAGAGCTTAATTTTTGTCTAAACTAAAATCTTGTTTTTCTTGATATCTGAAGACATTGTGAGAAGCGCTTGAAAGATAATATGAACAATTCAGATAATCAAGAACAATTAATGAAGCAAATCAAACCAAGAGGTTATCAGTACTATTTTTTCCTGAATTTGCCATGTAGCCAAAGGCATAATATAGTATCAATAAAAGATGAATTTGTGTAATTGTAAAGAATATTAATTTTCTATGTAAAATAGAAATAAGCCAAAGTTTGACTTCTAATATGAGGAAGCAATCAGGTTTGTTCAGCATTCAGGTTCTAAAGATCTATTGCTGTTAAACTATAAGTGAAACATAAATATATGTATAATATAAATCCTTAATGGCATTGAAAATATGAATGTGGCATTGAATCTCATCTAGTAAGGTTTTTGACTGACAGCTCAAGCCAGAGTTACCAATCTGAAACAAAAGAAGAAGGAGAAGAAAGAAAATCTAGATTGATGGAGCAATCTTGTTCCTATTCAAGTCAATGAAACACTCTCATTCAAGCATGATCAGGCTTCTTTTGTGCTATATACTAAGTACACAGGACTCTCCGTCTTTGTCCAATGGGGCTTATCTGAGAAGAAGATGAAATTTTAAATTTCCTTTGGTCATTAGAACTAAGTTGATGATCAATATCATCATTATGGTTGTGTTTATATAGTTAGTTCAAGGGATTTTAGCATCAATTAACTGTCTAATACTTGAGGATCTTTTTTTTTTTCCTGAAAATTTTCAAAATTGCGATCTGAATGGCATTTTCTTGTATCTGAAGTCTTTCACTACTTATTTACTGATGTATTTATTGCTTACTATAACGCATTCTGAAATGGAAGAAAATTGGGTTTTTAAAGTGAAATATCTCCTGTGTATGTGGAAACAAACTTTTTCTAATTAAGCATAATCTTCTGGATTTGGTAACCATTTTGTATTTCTTTCCATAGAAAGTGAGCTTTAACAAGTGTGCATTCTGACAAAAAAGTCTTATACAGAAATTATTTATTTAGTGGGGTACACGTACATATCTAGGGATGACAATAAATAAAAATGGGGGTACATTGTAATTATCTGTATCTAAAAATAGGATGTAAGGAAGTGTTCTCCTTTTTGTTTTCTAGTAGAAAAAAGTGCAATTGTCCTCCCTGCTTACAAACTCATTAACAACCTTCCTGATAAATGTTCAAACTCTCTTCATTTCTTGCTATATTTTCAGTTTTGTTTTGATCATGCACAGAACAGTGCCAGTTTGTAAAAATGTTTCTTATTCATACTAACCAGAACTAAAAATAGAAAACACTACATGGCCTGATTTAATCTGACTTAGTCAGAATGCTCGGTGTGAGATTAAAACAATCTATTTTTAAGTTGTGTTTTATGTGTTTCTGTTATTTTAACAGAAAGGCTCAACAGAGTATTCTATTCAGGGTTAACCAGCAATTTTACAGTTTCTCTATCTTAGCCCTGTCACCACATCACCTCATAGCATGCCATAATAAACCAGAACCTTTGCAAGAAGAGGTTTAGGAGTGGGGGACTGAATGCAGCAGATAGTTCCAAACCTGCAAATAAAACAGGCTGTGTCCATTCTCTACCCTCAAAGGTTTGGTCTTTTAAATAGTACAAGAATCCCACAGGAAGTTAAATCTCTCCTCTTGGCCAAGCGCACTTACAATTCAACTTTTTTTCCCCACCTAATTGTTTCATAAGTCTTTTTCAGCTGTATTACTAATGCAGCAAGAAGAGGTGCGGGGTTACACTTGTGCCCTCCTACTCTACCCTGCATGCTGATGGAAGACAAATGAGATTTGGGTCTAACTAGGCTGAGGATCTTGAAAGTAAATCACTGCTCCGTGAGCATATAAATGTATTAAGAAGTAAGCTATGATGACTGAGGTCGGATGGTAACACTAATAAGGAAATGAACATGTATACCTGTACCCCTAACATATACTTAAGCCATTGAGAGAAATGGATGTTGGGAACTCCCTTTGGCTGCTACTTTTCTAATACAGAAACAGATCCCTTTCCATGCTGACTTCTATGAAATTACAATTTTAAGCTGTTGTTTTCTTTTCATGAACTGCATTACAAATATGAATGTCCAGCTTTGATATTTGTTTTTCCATCAGGACCAGGCACTGAGAGTGAGGTGTTGATGTATATTTCTCTTACTGGATGCTGCATGCACTGTCTTCATGCACACAGGATCTCTGTTCTATACTTTAGAATAGCTACCTGACTACTCAAGGAGTTATACAAATTCTTATGTTAGGTATAATTATGTCTGGATTCACAAAAGCGCAAAAAGATTAATTTTTGCTGTTCAACACCCTGAGCTGACATTATATTTTTCAATGCCATATAAATGTTCTAACTTCCAGGAATGTTCAGTAAAGACAGCGATCCTTTATCTCAGAAGCAGTACGCAGAATGGGCTTTTCCTAAGATGTGCTTTCATCAATTTAGGAAGAATTTTGAGTTTCACTGCAACTTTGTTACTGAGCTGATGGTGAGATGTTCTCTTTCAAATTCAGTTTGGAAATAGACCCGTGGATCTTCAGAGTAGCTGTAAAGAGATCTTCAGACCTCTCATTAATGATTTAATTTGAGATATTTAATTAATTATTTAACTAAATTATTTTATTTCATGATTTAACGAATTTAAATTACAGAACTTTAAAAAAATAACATTCATCGATTCAAATTCATAAAATACATAAAAATCCAAATCATACCATTCTAGATATATTTACTGTCTGATTTACCTAGGATACTAATTTGGACTCTGGCTAATACATTTTGCTCCAAGTTCTTTAAAATCTAGACAAATCCTGTGAAGATTGAAGCACAAGTTAATCAGTACTTCCCATGCACATATAATATAGTACATGCATCCAACCTTTTTTCTATACCAGACATCTCTTGCACTGTGTAAAAAATTGGAGTATAAAAAGCCTAAAAACTGAAATTACAGGAGCTGACCTTAGGACAGACTGAAGTTTTCCAAGCTTTATTTTAAGTAAACTGATTTGCTTATCTGTAAATTAATACAACAGATTTAAGAAATTCTTAATCTGGTGATTTTGTTTTTTTCAGGTACCTTTAACTGAAAAAGACATTTCAACAGATTTTTAAAATTTATTATTCAGTCAAAATCTATTGTAAACTAAGGGAACTGCAGTACTTTAGGAGTATTTCAAGTGATTAGATTGTCATTAGGAAAGTATTAATAATTTTTGTTTATAACTGTTATAACTACAGTCCAAGACAGTTCAGCAGCTCAGGTCACCCTCAAGTAGTCCCAGAGGGATTCAGGGCAGCTCAGTCAGCCTGGCAGCCTGGTAATTTGCCTGCTGTCACAGATGCTGCCTGGTCACACACAAGCAGGAACACACAGCACACAGATTCACTTTGCTGCAGCACCTTTGACCACATACTTTGGGGTGGACTAATGCACCAAGAGAACGTAGCTTTTTGTAAAGAAGCCAGTGATAGTATCAGGATCATGACTTCATTTTTTCATGGAAAAGCAGTTTCCCCAACAAAACAAAACAAATTAAAACTTTTTCATTTTTATCTCACATTTGCTTTCACAGAATCATAGAATGGTAGGAGTTGGAAGGGACCTCTAGAGATCATCTAGTTCAATCTAGTTCAACCCCCCTGCAGAAGCAGGGCCACCTAGATCAAATTGTTTAGGAAGGTGTCCAGACAGGTTTTGAAGACCAACAAGGAAGGAGACTCCACAACTTCACTTGGCAGCCTGAGCTAGGACTCTGTCACCTTCCAAGTGAAATAGCTTTTTCTTATATTTAAGTGGAACTTTTTGTGGTTTTTTGTGTTCAATCTTCATTCTAATACCCCTTTTCCTGTTGCCAGATACAATAGTAAAAAGGGATGTCCCTAAAAAAAGGAAAAAAGGGAATCTCTATGATTCTATGTCCCAGCCTCCAGACACTCACCCTTTAGA
>WBNH01012479.1:0-17680 GCA_013401255.1 Urocolius indicus
AACATGAATGAGGTCATCTCTCAATCTCCTCTTCAAGCTTAAAGAGCCCCAGCTCCCTCAGCCTTTCATCATAAGGGAGACGTTCCACTCCATCATCTCTGTGGCCCTGCGCTGAACTCTCTCCAGCAGTTCCCTGTCCTTCTTGAAATGAGGGGCCCAGAACTGGACACAATTTTCCCGATGCAGTCTCACCAGGGCAGAGTAGAGGTGGAGGAGAATGCTTCTCATCACTTTGGGCCATCAGCCTGCTTACTTGGTACGTCTTCAGGTGGGCCAGGGATCCAAACACACTCAGATAGGGTTGCTGCACACATACAATTTACCTATCTGTTCCAGTCACTGAGGTTTCTAGCAGTGACTGTAAAGTGGAAGCCCCAGGAGCCTTCAGTGAGGTTTCCAGCTGCCCACAGGACAGATTCCTCTGAATCCAGGAGCTGAAACTAAGCCCATACCCATTCTTGTCAATGTTTGCAGAGGTTTCCATCACAGCAACACTAGCAGAGTCATAGGTGCAAGACCATGAGAGCAGCAGCGAAACAACAAAGGAAGAACAGGAGACAGGCTGGAAAGCAAAGCCACAGCATCTCAGGTGAAAAAGTACTGGGCTGCAGGGAGAAGGCAGGCTGCAGAGTTTCTGTTTGCAGCAAGGCTGTTTGCAAATCTTTTAGCTTTATAAAGCACCTATAGCACCTTGCAATAAGTAGTTCCAGTTGGGAAGGCAGCAGGAGCCTCTCATTGTGGTAGTCAGTAAGCTAGTACCTGAACTGCTGCTTTTCACTTTGAGAAAGGATGGCTAAAGTTCCTGCCCCACACCTACATCAGGGTCTAATGCAAAGATCGGAACAGCTCTCAGTCAGGCAGCAGCTACCAGGGGCTGGGAGGGCTCTGTGCAGGGCTGCACTCTCATGTGCAGAGGCAGGAGCATTCTGTTTAGGAACTCAAAAAGAGTTTATGCTGGGAATCCTGAGAGAGGTTACCTCTTTCTGCTCTGCTCTAGTCTGCTGCAGCTCACTCATGTCAGGCTTAGACAAGGCTCATCCTCTTTCCTCAAGCATTAAAATCTCCATATGCAATGCTTTGAAAAGTCTCTTAATCTAGTCTGAAGGCAGAGCTGTTTCTGCAGAGCTGAGCAATAACTCCACTGTGTAGAGATGATAACAGTTGAGCTGTTGTTCAGCAAAACTGAGACCTTCAGGAAAGAACAGTCAATTAATGGATATCGCAGACTAAAGCATTGACACAACCTGTGATTTTCTGCCTCCACTTGCATAAATCAGGTTTAACACTGACAGCTCCGAGAATGTAGTCCATGAAAGTTCTTTTGTAAAAGAAAAGGGCAGTTGGCTGTGACTGTGATCTTGTTTACCTGACTAAGGAAGACTGCTGAAGAAGACTGGATTTGACCTCATCTTGAATTGAGAAACATAAGGTGATTTATCCCCCTCTTGGAAAAAATCTTTCTGCCACCTCTGTGCATGAGGTTTGGTTTACTGATTAGTGGCTAACTCAATTTAACTAACAGCCTGCTCATGGTCTCAAAATTGGGCCTAGATCATATAGGTATCAATCTGGTAAACCTGAATACCATTAGGTCTGGGATCATTGTGACAGTTGCTCTGCTTTACTGTGTTAAAAATTACTAGACAGCACTGCACCTTGTCAGCTTTCTCAAAAAACTATAGAGGCCAAACACACGAGTCTGAACAAATCCAACAGTTCCTGCTATTTGAACATCATTCATCCTTATGATTCCTGATGACTCCTGATCCATAAGCAAGTCATGTGCATGTCATATTCTGCAGCCTTGCAGGTTAGGTACTGACTTTCCTAAACTAATCAATCTTAAGTTGAAGGGGCTGCAACAAAACTTTCCTGTCTGTTACAAGCAGCAGTGCTATAGGAGATTCTTGATGGAGTTTGCTACCAAGTCAATAGCAATTTTGGTTCTTCAGCTTATGTATTTTCTTATGTCCTGAAAGTAACATGGTACAGGAGGGACAAGTGGCAGGAAAGAGACAATTCCTTCATTTCTCATCACTGAGGTGCCATAGGTGAGTTTACAGCTCCGGCGGCTGAAATGGGGAGAAACAGTGTAGTGCCTCCCTAATGAAATGGCAGACTCTTATGAGGCTTAGCAATATTGTCAGACCCTTGGCCCCTGAGCAGAGCAAGCAACTATTCTAACCCTCTTTCTACAGATGGAGATGAGAAGACAACCTTTTGGCTTCCTCTAGCTGCTGCTAAATTACATGGTACAAAGTGGTGAAGAACTAGCCACAGTTATGGCTTTAAGAACGTGAAATAGGGTGATGTTCTTGTTTCCTGTGTGCGTT
This sequence comes from Urocolius indicus, assembly GCA_013401255.1. Taxonomy (NCBI): domain Eukaryota; kingdom Metazoa; phylum Chordata; class Aves; order Coliiformes; family Coliidae; genus Urocolius; species Urocolius indicus. The sequence goes on from WBNH01012479.1 coordinate 2,334, forward strand.
GCTGCACAACATTGCCAGACACAAACAAGATTTGTCACTCTGAGGGGGCAGAGGGAGATCTTTTTCAGGCTGTTATGTATGTCAGGAACAGTTTAATCACCAGTAGGGTTGCTTGCTTGCCTAAGACCGTTGCTGTATCTTTCAGGAATCATCAATGTTCCACTTAGGAAATAGTTTTGCCTTTGGTGATTTGTATGTGTGTATTAGCTATCCAGCAAAAGATGGCATGACTAAAAAATCCAACAAGTGTTTTATCAGCTTGTGTTTTCTCCCGATTCAAAGACAATGCCCCCCAAACAGTCATTCCCCGGGAATGCAGATCTTAGAACTTTGGCATTAAATTTCACTTAATGGAATTTGCTGAACAGATAAAACACAAAAAACAGCGAGTTCTGACTCTGAGGACATTTCCTCTGATAACAAACAGTTGATATAGGAAAAAAAATAATTTGTCCACCGGTTTGTCTGAGGTCAATGATTTAAAAAAACAAAGGTTTTGTTGTTTTTTTTTTTTTAAAAAAAAAAAAATCCAGACAAGCACCCCAGAAGAATGGATTTCAAATTAATGAGGTATTTCGTCCTGATTTTCAAGTCATATGAGCTCACTTGTTGCCGGATGTGCTTTAGAGGACTGGCACCAGGAGCTGTAGAGGAGTTGAGTGGCCATTTCAGCAGCCAGAGGAAACCATGTTTCCTATCTGGTGCCCTGATTGCCCTCTGGACAGCCAAGCACAATAGAGATCTGGCACTGTCCAGGAAAGGGGCAATAAGTGTTAATGCATACTTCAGATGTCTTTGGAACAAACCCAGCATCCACAGACGTGTTGGTCCTGATGGCCTCCTGTGTCTGATGCTCTGCCAGGGCAGTCATAGGCAGCATTTCTCTGGTACGCTACAGGGCTCTGGACCACAGTAGTCTTCCACCTTTCTAGCTCACTGCTATCTTCCACAGATGTTGTTGTCTTTATGAGTTTTACTATCATGTTTTCTTTGTATTCTATTCCAAGGGCCACTGGCCACTCCTTTTTTAGTTCTGCAGGTTGCAAAGTGGATGGAAGGGAACTGAGAGTGGTTGTAATGTATTTTAAAGCCTTGGTACATGAAGAATTGTGCAGTGGACAATTGTCTCCATTGTTTACTGCTTGGGCATACCAGTCAGATTCCAAAATTAATGGGGATTGGTATACATCTGCCTTGTCAAGGTCCCAGAAAAACCTACTGAAGCATCAGGTGGTGATCATAGAATGGGAGATATCTACTGTCCAGCTGCCTGTCTGTTAAAGGGTACAAGCCCTGCTGTTGCCTTCTTCATGCCCCGTACTCCTCTCATGGCCCTCCAGTCTGAACTTGTGAAGTTCACCTGTGTTGCACCACAGGATGATTGGTTTCCTTATGCCAAAGTGAAGGCTTGAGCTGTTCCACTGTACCAGGTCAAGACTGCAGCATAATCTAGCTGGCAATGCTCTTTCAGCAGGCAGAGAAGAACGCTGCACAGAACAGAGTGCCCACTGGGGATACAAAAGTAAAGCTTTCTTCTCAGTCCTTGTCTATTGCCTGGCTCTCTGAATGACAGTCCTGAAATTAAGGTATGCAATGCATTTCTGTTTAAAAAAAAACCTTCCACCCTAGAGGGTACGACAAAAGAAACATTGAGTGCTTTGACATTTGCTGTCAGAAATGGCAGTGTACATGCTCTTTACAGGAGTAGATTTCAGTCCCCAGATGAGTTATTAACAGTGGTATATGTGCATAGGACCTTCACCGAGAGAAAAGAGGAGAGTAATAACTCAGTGCCTTGAGCAGGCAGATGTCCCTGCCCTATTCTAAGGGCATGGGTATTGCAAGTGCGTGTGGTGCAGACCCATTTGCAAATTAAAATATATGCCACAAGGCTTGAGGGATTTTAGTACATGTAAGTCATTTAAGAAACTCAGCTGGTCATGGAAAAAGCTGTTTCTTCTGGAAAGGAACTCTACTGACTATAATTGCCAGTGGCTTTCTAGTATACCGGCCTGTCCACCCAGTATCACCTTTCCTATGTACAAGCAAAGATGTGGTAGGGGAGCCATCCCCCATGAAGAACAACCTGTTCTCATTAGGAGCCAGGTGACTGTCCTCTTTGCAGTGCTCTTCACTTGTAATAAGCTGACAACAACAAAAGTCACCTTCACAATAATTAAGTAGAAGAAATGCATTCTTGTTGCTGGGATCTCTACAGACCTCTAGCTAGTTCTATAGTTTGGAGGGCAAAAGAAGATGACAGCAGGCAGAAGAGGTTATTTGTAGAGTGGGTCAGAAAATTGATTTGTTCCAACCATAAAGTAGTGTGGGTGAGAATAAAAATAGAAACCCTTAGTCAGAAATTTCTGCATACACTATCCATAATTGTGGCATTTGTTAGAATGGGGATGTGAGTGCTTTGGGGGAAACAGAACTTCGTTTTCAATGTTTGCTTTCTTAAATATTTTCACCTGTCAAAATCCCTAAATATGAGAAAATGGATCTTTCAAGAAAGGCTTTCCTCTTCAATGAAAAACTCTGAACTTGGATTTTCATCAGGAATCAGGATATATAATTATGCTGTCTGCTTGCCATCAGTCACTTTGTCCTGTAACAGTCATTGAAGGCATTCACCAGCATCTCAGAGGATTAAATTTCCAAAAGTTTTGGTGAGGAGATCCACTGTGAAAGTGACAGTGACTTGAGTTCACCCGAATATTTTCTTTGGCCTGTGAACTGCCACATTAACTTATGTCACTTGTCCAGCTAGTGGTTAAGGAACAGTTGGAGAGGTGAAACAGTGGATGTGACAAAGTGGGGAACAATAGCTCTATTTTCCTCTTAAACTTCAGGGATAACATACCATAAAACATGAATATTCAAGGCACACAACCACCCTTTTTTGCTCTGACCTCTAACAGAGTGTGATGGAAAAGCAGCTAAGTCATCTATGTCTCTATAAGGATCAAACCACGTCAGATTTGACTCTTGTTCTCCTTTCAAGCTGAAATGGGCCCCAGCTGATCCAATTGTGTATGACACTTTGCTGCCTTGGCTAGCAAGCTGAGATGCCTTCTCACCAGTCTTTGATGGACTTTGACCATAGTCAGTGTTGAAATATAACTTCTCAGGGGTTTCCCCAAGCCAGTCCATGACCTACAACAGCAGAGCTGTTAGTTGTTAGGAAAACGAAGGTTGATCACACCATCAGAATGCTTGAAAAAACCTTTCACTGATACCTGGATCCCAAATTAAAAATATTAGGAAGCTACTTTAATTGCTGGTTCCAGCTTTCATGGAATCCAGCTGTCCTTGTGTAGAAGCAATTAGATTCTTCCTTGACCCCACAAACACTGTACCTGACAAGTGAGATTACTTGTGTGTATATTGGAATGAAACAAATGCTTTGGTTTGTGTATAAGTTCTGACACTTTTCATGTTTGGTTCTTTGACCTATTCTACATGCAATCATTGGACTAATCTAACCGAAGTGGGTCTTTTCTGCAAGCCCTGCTGTAAAATCACTTTCAGTGATTTAACTGAATGCTGTGGGTTGCACATCTAAACATATCGACGTAAGTTAACTCAGGATAACCCATCTTCTCTGTGGGAGCTTTGAAACATAATTATAGGGCTCTGACAGGTAAATTATGGTGAATCAGCTATACCAATATAAAGTATTTGTAAGATTTTTCTTCATCCTGCTCTTTGCTACTTCCACAGCAGAAGTAGCCACCCTGGTTCCCTCAACATGCAAGTGAGATCGTGCAGTATCATCTGAGCTGCAGCAGCACCTGCTGCTAATGGGCTGGAAGCTATTGTGCTGTTCAGGACCCTGACCAAGGGCATGAGCCTAGAAACAGGCTCTGCCCCAGGTTTTGCCATGACTGGATATTGGATTTTTCCTTCATCTCCTGGTTGGACCTCTCAATTTCATATGTTATATTCAAGTTGTTAACTTGTAGATATGATAGCCAACAGATGGCTTTTTTGTTGTTGCTGTGTTTTTAATGAGATTGTATTCAAACATGCTTACCACTCCTGAAGCTAGAGGTGTATGTAAAACCTAGGCTGTACAGGAGGTGGTAACATTCATATTTATATGGTGCATTTGTTGCTAGATGACAGTTTACTCCACTTAATGCAAAAATGGTGGATTTCTGATCTTATTTTTCCTTTCCAAACTCCATTCTGTGACTTGTGTGTGAACAGCCTCTCATTCAGTTGATTTACAGCATGTGGTCATAAAGCTAAAAGAAATTAGAAGTTTTGCATAGAGAAACTATAGAGGCGTCGACCCATGGATTTTTGTGCTATGTGTGCACTTCCAAATTCCTTGTTGAAAAATGAAATCTCTTTTTTTCTAATAATATAGCCAACATGGCCAGATCGCTGGAGTATTACTGGTTATACACATCAGTCTTCTTTTTCTCACCTCATGAATTTGTTTTGCTATGTTTTGCTCAGCCATTCAGTACCTTTTCCTTATGACTTTCCCATCCCATCAGTCTGTCTGGAAAGATGGAGCTTCATACTTCCTGAATTTAGTGGTACTTACTAAATAAAATGTCTGAAAGTCATTGGTGAGGACAGAGGTTTCACAGCAGGTTGAACTTCGACTTTGTGTATCTTATTTACAAGCAACCTTGCCAATCCCACACATCCAATGGCTGAGCAAGAAAAACTGCACAGGAAGAAAACTGCTTCTTTCTCACACGTTTCTTTTCTTTTCTCTTCTTTGCTCCAGAGCATCACATGTTTGATCCCATATTTTTGCTTTACAGAGAGGTCTCTCCTCCCCCTCTGCCCTTGTGAGACTGCACCTGGAATATTGTGTCCAGTTCTGGGCCCCTCAGTTCAAGAAGGACAGGGAGCTGCTGATGAGAGCTCAGTGCAGGGCCATCAAGATGATGAAGGGAGTGGAGCATCTCCTTTATGATGAAAGACTGAGGGAGCTGGGGCTTTTTAGCTTGGAGGAGACTGAGAGATAATCTCATTAATGTTTACTCATATGTAAAGAGTGGGTGTTAGGAGGATGGAGCCAGGCTGTTCTCAATGATGTCCAATGATGGGACAAGGGTTCATGGGTACAAGCTGGGATGTAAGAGGTTCCAAAGAAATAATAGGGAAGAATTTCTTCCCTGCAAGTGTGAGAGAGCACTGGCACAGGCTGCCCAGGTGGACTGTCGAGTCTCCTTCTCTGGGGACATCATAAACCCACCTGGATGAGTTCCTATGTGACCTACTCTCGGAGGTCCTGCTCTGGCAGGAGGGTTGGACTGGATGATCTTTCGAGGTCCCTTCCAGCCCTTCTGTCTCCTAGACTGTTCCCCACCTTATGGCAAGGGAGACCACAGGCTAAACGGATACAGTCCGTAAAAATAGGGCTGTTGGAGACTGAAGATGTTGGGAATTGTGGTCCCAAAAGTGGAGTTAAAATTTTTGTTTTTGAGAGAGGGAAGATGAGGTCCTCTACTTGCAGAGGTCATGTTGCGGAAGAAGACCAAAGGTAAAAGAAAAATATCCACACTGCACAGCTAGTTTTACAGAGTGTGATGTAAACAACACGAGTCCAGGGAAAACAGCTCTTATCTCTCTGGGTTTCCTCTGATACCTTCTTCATTTCAGTCTGTTTATGGATGGAGAGAAGGCGTTTGGGAAATAGTATTAATTCCAATCTAGTCCATAGTCACTGTCCCACTTTCTGTATGTAAAGAATCAGAAAACAAGCGAAGGCTCTGAATGAGGATTTTTCCAGCCATTTTCATTCTGAGCCTTAGCAGTTGTGATCATGCTCTAAGAATCTGTGTTATCAGTAACGCTGGCCTTTTGGACCCATAGTCCACTCAGCAAGGTCATCAGATATCCAAAAGCAGGAGGGGCTGCAGCTCTGTGTACCCTGTCAGGTGCCAATCTAAGCAGGTTTTTGAGACCTCCAGTCTTGGAGATTCCTTTTTAGGGTGAATCATCACTTATTAGGGGATCAATTTTGCAACACAAGCTGCATTTAGCAGATACCTTCTGCAGAGCTAGTCTGAGGCAGAATTTTCTCATCCTTTCTTCGTGTATCTAATTACTGCTTCCTCATAACCTCAGACTTGTCCATACTGCGGCATCTCCAAACTGCTGACATTATCTTGAAGGTTAAACCTTCCCAGCTGCAGTTGTCTAATACCTCCTTCCATTTTGCAGAGTGAACACAGTACAAGACTTACCTAGTTAAAGACAAAGGTGCCCTGTGATTTTCATATTGTAAACAACTTCCTTCACTGTCCACAGTTCCCTTTCTTAAAGTCAGCCTCATGCTTAGCATGTTGGCTTCCTGATGACCTGCTTAATACTCACAAGAAGGAAAAGTTGTGTAAAGCAATGGGAGACTGCTTTTCTCTTCCACATTTCTACAGCATCTGGCACAGAAAGGGACCATTTCCAGATGCTGCTGGACAGATGATGAGAGTTCTGTTGGTTCAGTACACCCTGTCTGAGGCTTTTATACTCCACCTTCAGTGCTTGCTTAGAAATAAGCAAGAATAAATAAGAAAACTGTTCTGAAGAACATGTCATTCTCAGAAGTGTGTCTTCTGAGAAATGAGTATGTCTCTACCACAGCAAACGTTGGCCTTCAAAGAACAATATGTCCTCAGTAGCTGGAGGCAGGTCCCTTAGCAACGTCTTTCACTTATTTTTTCTTTGCCCTCTTCACTGTTCTCTGTATAGAGTCAAATACCTTCTGCAGCAACAAGGACACACAAAGTTCAAATTCAAAGTGAATTCTGGCAGCTTGGAAATCCCAAATGCATTTCTCTTTCCTGGGATCTATTCCCACTGTGGCAGCACTATAAATACAGATTCTCTGGGGTCTGGACATCATGCTTCTCCATTAGCATGAACGCTCTAATGTTTCTTGTCAGACACCCCTTCTTAGGAAGAAGTGTTCTGCTTATGTTTAATCATTCTGCATGCAGTGGTCTCTCGACAAACTATATATCCCTGGGGTGCTCCTCTAGCTGCACAATATTCTGTGATGGATGATTTGGAGCTAGTATTCAAGACATGGATATTCTTGGCCTGTGTGGATTGGAATATTAATATAATCTGTTCTGTTGTCTTCCTGCCTACTAATTTCTAACATTAATTGCTTTTGGGTTTTTACTATTCACTATTCACTAGTATTTTTTAAGACCAACCCTGAGAGATAAAAAAATCTGTTTTTTAATGAAACTGTGGCATTTGCATTTCACCACTTTGTATGCAGTGTTGATAATGCTGCTTCCACATGGAGCATACTTTGTATTAATTAGCATAGAGTTTCATCTGCATCCTTTTCTTACATTATTTTGCATATTTAGGGTTTTCTGCAATCCTTCTTAGCACTTCTTGTCGTACTAGCCCAGCTTTGTGTACTTGCCTCATTAGGCAACAGTCCTTTCTACCAATCATTTGTAAAGAGCTTGTGCAACATGCACTTCTCTATAGATCCACTTCATTAGAAATCTACTTGTCTTGTAAAATCTGAGTTTTTAGTTCCTCATTACTTCCTCTACTTTAACCTGTTTTTTACCTAGGCATTAGCTTTCTCTTGTAGCCCATCAGAGCTTAACGTCTCAAAAAAAAACCAAAAAAACTGTAGGGAATTATCTTCTGAAAGTTTTTTTAGCAACCAACTTAGTACTTAACAACTGGACCTTCCTCACAAGCATATTCAGTGAGTCTGCAAAATGACCCTCATAGACTGGTGAAATACGACTTTCTTCTGCCAAACCTGAGGACTTTTCTCATTTGTATTTGTCATATCCATAAATTCTATCTTGTGTTGGTCAGCATGGATATCAGAATTACTAGCCTGCACTGGCCACAACATTCCTCTCCACAATAACTAATATGTTATTGGCCACCTGTTCCTGCACTGGAGTTGTTCTAAGTGGTAGCTCTCACACTATAGGAACTGATGGGGGAATTTCATACTTGACCTCCTTTTGAAGTTATAGATAAACATCATTGTTCACAATGACCTCTTTTTGTTTTATAAAGCTGTCCTATAGGTTTATTCAGACACAGATGCTTCAGGATATCCCAAGTGAAAGTGAACTGTGAATCTTAGAGAGCGCCTTTAAAGAGAACACAGAACATCCACACCTGCAAAGGACGTCCTTCTCCTGGTTAGTGGAGAGGAAAGGTATATGTCCTTGGCAAATTGCTCCTCCAAGGTTTTTCACCTGCCTGCTCATACTTCTGACTAAACAGAAGGATTCTTATCATTCTCACCAGGACTCACTTGGAACATGTTTTCCTCCTTCTGGCAGTGTCTGCTATTCAATCACGTCAGCTTGCCTCTTTTGAACTGGGCCTCGCACACTGCTCGGGGTCATATAGTCACCTGATGTGACATTTCAGTGGTCTATTAATTATCACTCTTCTACCAAGTTTCTGCTGTAGCTGGTTTATTAGTACTGTGTCATCAGTTGCACACATTATTTCTAAGATGTCCAATATTTACCAAGAAGTATGTGTATATATATTTATATTTACATAAGTATGTATGCATAGAATCATAGAACCATAGAATGGCAGGGTTGGAAGGGACCTTTAGAGGTCATCTAGTCCAACTCCCCCTGCAGAAGCAGGTCTACCTAGATCAGGTCGCATAGGAACATGTCCAGGCAGGTCCTGAAGATCTCCAAGGATGGAGACTCCATACCCTCCCTGGGCAGCCTGTGCCAGGGCTTCCTCACTCTCACAGTAAAATAGTTTTTTCTTATATTTAAGTGGAACTTCTTGTGTTCCAGCTTCATCCCATTACCCCTTGTCCTGTTGCTAGATACAATAGAAAAAAGGGATGCCCCAACCTCCTGACACCCACCATTTATATACTTCTAAATATTAATTAGATCTCCCCTCAGTCTCCTCTTTTCTAGACTAAACAGCCCCAGTTCCCACAGCTTATCCTCATATGAAAGATGTTCCAGTCCCCTGATCATCTTGATGGCCCTGTGCTGGACTCGCTCTCTGTTCCTCTTGAGCTGAGGAGCCCAGAACTGGACACAGGACCTCAGATGAGGCCTCACCAGGACAAAGTAGAGGAGGAGAACATACGTTATGATTTGATTTCTTATTGCCTGTGTGTTGCTTAAATTAGAATTGTTATCCATTCAAGTTGCTCTTTTCCTTTCCATGAGCTCCTACTCTACCCTTTGTTTGAGGGTTTCTCTGACTTCACCATTACAGATGCTTCACTCCAAATACTTGTGTTTTGCTCTGCTTTATTGCTTTTCCTTCTTTTTTATTTTCTGATTTGCTATGTAACTGTTTCAGCTGCAGCCTGCTTCCATGCTGGATTAGCTGAAGCCACAAGTCAGTCCCTTGTGAGTTCTCAATGAAATCGAATGTTTCCCCCTAACACCTTCCCTATGTCTTTTACTCAACTATACATTAAGGCTTTGTTTTTCCACATCTCCGACTGGCCCTGCTTTTCCACATTTCTGACTGGCTCTGAACATTCTCCTGGAAGGACTTCCAAAGATGATATTGTCTAAAGTCATAAATTTGTTATCCAGAATCTTCCTTGTTACCCATCCCCTTTTCAATCATAACTGATTGTCCATCACTACCCCTCCTTTGCAGGACTCCCTAAGAGCCTGCCTAGACACATGAAGGGATTTACTATCTTCACATCATCTGCCAAATAAGTGTCAATGTAGTCTTCTCCAACATCCTAAGCAGATACTTAATACACATGCAATTTATATTCAGGCACTCTAATAGCCTGTATCTTCCTCTGTTGGGATACCTATTATCCTTCATGCAAGGCAACATATGTGCCCATTGTGAGGTTCATTTCTCACTTCTTTGGTTAGCTGTCCATTAGATTTATCCCTTTCTCAGCTTCATTGGACTTCTAAAGATGAGTTGGACTGCCCTGTAGTGTCCAAGAAACATCATGATAAAGTTCTCTTTCTCACTGAGTTTTTGCAGAGTGATCTCTGGGGTAAGTGGTCTGTGCATAGGAGCTGGGCAGTGATCCACCCTTCTGGCAAACAAAGACACATGTGCCGTGAACAGGGATGTCTGCTGTGCTTCTGTGCCTTGTAGACTTTCTTGGACAGAAGAGTGAAAATTCCCTCACCACTATTATTTAGGGTGATCACATGAATTTATTGTTCAGTTTAGACAGTCTAATTGGCATGCAAGCAATGTTGCTTTCTCTGTAGGCGTCAGGACAGGCACTCCGTTATGCTGCTGGGTTGGTGCTGGGATTTGTCTTGCTTATGCACACTACGAAAACCTACACACATCAACTTGGTGTGCCTGGAGCCTTAAAAGCAGTGCTTCTTTGGATAATGTTTTTTCAGAACTGTTTTTTGAGTTCTTGGCTGAATGCCTTCCCTAGGTCCCCAGCACACTTGAAAGGGTCAGTTTCAATAGCCATATCTCTGAAAAAGACTTTTCCACAACGCAACAAAGCAAATTCTGCCTGCATGAACAGCAGACACAGAGTCAGGTGTGGCTAAGCACAAAAGATTTGTTTGTATGAGATCCACTAGCCTGCTGTTCCCATAATGTCAAAGTGCGGGGAGAGGGGGGATGTATTTTTTCATTCATTCCTAATGATTCTTCCAGTAAGGGAAGCCTGGATGACCTCAAAAGCATTAAACTGCAGAGCAACACATTTTTTTCTTTGCACCTTTTTACAACAAAGTATTGTTCAGGAATAGTCCTGAAACTTTTGGGCAGTAACTCAGCACACCAGGCATAAAGCAGCAGACTCTACTGGTAATTGACAGCTACTATCACTAAGAGGACAAATCCTTTTGTAAAAAAGGGTAGTGAGGAAAAGCATAAGGCAGCATCTCTGAAATAACAGCAGTATTTTTAGTACTTCTTGTTTCTTGGACAGCAACCAACTGTGGCAGGAAACAGTAGAAAAATACAAATAAATGCTATGTTGTGATGACCAAAGTCCACATCAATTCTCTAGGCTGCCAGGAACAGAATAAATGCACTTTCCCAAATGAATAAGCTTTCCATTGTGTTCTAAAGTACCATTTTCCTAAAAGAAGCATGGTCAGTAAGACCTGTTAAATGGATTAAAAATGGAACAAAAGACAGATCTCAAAAGGTAATTGTTCAAGTGGACCAGTTTGTGAATGTAGATGATTTTAGTTTTATCCCCAAGGATAGATTTCAGTCCTAGATCTGTTCAATATTTTAATCAATAATCTGGAAGGAAACATGAAAATCATTGCTGATAAAATTTGCAGATGAAACAGGAATGCTCAAGGAAAGGCTCCTCAGGGAAATTGAGACCGCTAAACTGTTTACTACCCAGTGTGTATGCCTTTGTATTTGGCTAATAGTAAAAATCTGTAAGAAGCAGTCTGTGACACGAGGGAGACAGTTCTGGAAAGCAGTGTTTCTGGCAAGGTCACTTAACATGAATTTTGCATGAGAAGCTGCAGTTGAAACGGTTAACACAGTCTTCCTATACAGAGGCTGGGAACAAGGAGCAGGGACCAGGAGATACACGCCCCTGACTCTAGCTGTGTTGATGCCATCCCTCAACTGCTGTGTCCAGCTTGGTTTCCCTGGTATGGAGAGGATGCTGAAGGAAGGAAAGGAAGATAGCATAAAATGGGAAAATGGTAGGCTCAGAAAAAACATATCTAAATGATGCAAAGCAACAAAACTACTGCCTTGAGGAAGGCTTCAAGAACCTTGGTTTATTTACTGAGAGAAGGATGGGAGATTGCTCATTATAAAAGCAGAGGTTTTCATCCTGTGGTTACTAATACACAGACTAGGTACCATACAGAGGAACTAAGTACAACTAGAAGTTTAAAACTGGCTGGACTGGAGTCTGCATTTGCAAAGGAAAATGCTCAGGAATATGTGAATTTTAAAGTCTCGTAAAGAGTGTGTTGCAAACAAGAAAACAGTAGAAAAGTGAAATACTAGAGAGGGTTTGGGTTTTCTTCTAAATAAAAAAAAATCCTTTTAAGCTCTGGAGCTGCAAAGACAAAAGACGATGGAAATGTTTAGCAGGTAGAGTAATTGCTGGAAGCTAAGTATTAGATTCTTTTTGCTTTGATAGCTATGCATCTTCCTGCAGAACAAGATATGCTAACTCACCAAGCACACACAGCTCACAGCAGATAGATGACAATATAGTCACGCCAGGAATATGCACAGCACCTCACCAGGTGAGAATCAAGATGCATTAGAGGGCTGAGCTCTGTGACCTGTGTCCTGCGGAAAGGCCATTTGAAGAAATTAATTTCAAATACTACTTTCAATCAACTTAAGCAGCTGCCACAAGTGAGATATCTTCAGTGAGAAAACTTCACTTTGGAGAAGTAGACTCAGAAACAGGGTGCAAGGCCATTTCCGACTCTGAGCAGCTCAGATATGGGAAAGGGCATGCATAGAGATTTAGTACTTAATAGGTTACAGTGATTATTAAAGTGTAAATTCTGTCCCTAATCTCAATAAATGTCAGATAAAAGAGGTCCTAGCCTGCAAAGGTCCTCAACTCGATTTTGTTGCCTGACAAGTGTCCTGATGACAATGCACCAGATGGCATAGGCTCCTAGAGGGACAGAGCTGTGCAGACGTGATGAGGATAGCTGCAGGTTTCAATTTCAGTCCCAGCCCACTGCTGATTTTCTTTAGTCACTGATGCAAAATATTGATTTCTAGGCAGATTTTAAAGTGTTACTAATCCATGAGGGAATAGCAGCATATATTTAAATTCCATATGTTGATTAAAGCTGTCAAAGGTCTTAAATGTAATTACCTACATGTTTTTGAATGCATTTCATTCTAATTTCTGTGAAGCACAATCTTCAAGATTGGGAAAAGAAAAAAATAATTATGACAGCAAGAGTACAGGAATAGTGCAAAATGAGAAAGAATGCTATAAAATGTTCGGCTGCATAGTCTCAGTCATGAGTAGTTGTTGCTTTGCTCAGTGGTTTCTGGGTCTGTTGCACTGAGGATGTCAGCTTAGAAGGAGATTGCTCAATACTGCAGGCCTTTGGCAGCTGGGTGTGGTTTTCTCCTTTCAGGAAAGCTTCCTGGTGCCAATAAAAAAGGTCACTGTGGTGGAACTTGCTAACAATCTATCTTTGATGTTCTATTATCTCTCTCCTCTTCTTCCTTTGTGCCCTTATGGAAATGTGGATAAATCTTACAGAAGTCAGCTCTCCTTCAGAGGGAATTCCACCCTGGTTTTCGTCCTTGATAATCCAGACACTTTCAATTTGGAATACTACTTTCTGCTGTCATTTCTTGGTTTTGCTGAATGTTAGGCAGAAGAAATGTGACAACACAAACCATCACCAAGTGTTTTAAGGCAAAAAACTACTCAACTTTGTGCTGTGCCTCGAATGCCCAAGTCTCTTGGGTGTATTTGTAAATGACTAGCTAAATATCTGATTAGAGCTGGTCAAAAATGTTCTAACTGAGCAGCTGTCTATCAGAAAATGTCCTTTGCTTAGACTGAAACATTCCAGAGGAATGTGCCAGTTTTGATGAATATTACTGAAGTGTTTATTTTCTGTCAAGCTGGAGCTTTGGTATAGTGAATTTGGCACACTTGCATGGCAATATGATGGGCAAAGTGGCAATGTTGACGTGAAGAATTACAGCCTTTACCAAGAAGCTGTATTTTGATAAAATCATTTTTATTATATTTTCAAATTTTATTTTAAAGGGAATGGGAGACAATTTTGCGGGGGAATATGAAAAGCAAGGTTCATCAAAAGATACTTTCTGCTGACAAGCTTCCTGCCTTTAAAAAGTTCCAGATTCTAGGCAGCTTGCTCTTCAAACACAGCCTGACAAGCACTCTGATGCCATGTGGGCACCAGTAGCCCAGTTCAGCCATGATACCCACCCGTCCCACTGGACAACCTCCTCTCCTTCCAGGAAGAAACATCTTGACACTTGTTGTATGACAGATGTCTCCTCCACTCCTGCTAAGGGCCCATTCCCAGTCTGCTTTTCTCAAGGGGGAAGTCAGTGAAAGACATCAAAGACAGACAGATGCCCAGGAAGAGCTGGCCCTGGGGAGAGGAGAAGGCACGCAATCACTGAACAGTCCCTTTTCTGTTGGAATCATCAAAAAGAGTAATGAAGAGTCTGAACAGAGTGCTGGGGAGCATGCTGGGATGCAGGTCCCACAGGGAACAGGCGTTGAGTACACAGCCCCAGGTTGAAAGCCTTGAGACCCATCTTGCAAGGGAAAAAGCAAGCCATACACCCCTGGGTATTTATCTGTGCACAATGGGAGAGGAGGGCACGTGATGGAATTAAAAGGCAAGCAACCCTAGGCTGATGGAGAGTTCTCTTTCCACAAAACCTAATTAAATTTGGGCTGCCATGCAGAGAAACAGGCTTGTCAGTAAGACTTCCAAAAAGGGATTAGGTCCCTTAAATGGAGACAATTTGCATATATAATTACACTGCTGATGCTAACATTTCTGTGGCGTATTTAGCCTTGCTCTCTGGGGAATAAACTGATCTGCAGCCAGGTTTGGGACAGGAGTTCCCTGTGCTGAACAGTCTTGCAACCAAAGGTATGTTACACATGTTTAATTGCTTCCTTCAAAACCTTTGTTTGCCATCCGCTGCTGTAGGCACTCTCTGGCCTAGACTGATTATCAGTTTGTATCACTGGAGCCTTTTCCATGTCCTTGCATTATACCATATCAGTGTGATAACGCAGACAATTCTGCCCTGCAAAAAGCAATTCAGAGCAATATGAAGAAATGCAGTATTAATGCAGTTGTTACTCAGGTCTGTTAGGAAGAAATGCAAGGATGTGTATTTGTGATATTGCAATATTTGTGAATATGACTAAAAATGAGGAGGCAAACGAAAAAGCAAGGGAAAAGCTTCATTACAGAGGAGAACAGGCATGCATGGAGCTGAGTACTTGCTGGTGGAAATCTGCTCAAAGAAACTGAGCAAGTGAAAAACACAGCCACTCTGTTCTCACACAAGCAACAAATACGAGACACATGGATGAACCCTGGGAAACATGAGGCTCCTGAGTACCAGTTTATTGCAGCTTGTGCCAAGCAGTGTAACTTTCTGGTGTGGCATTGGAGGCTCAAATGCTAGCAAAGTGGCAATGTCTTCTCTCTTTGAACAAATACAAATACTTGAAATAGCAATTTCAAGTATGTCTTGGTTTAGGCCCATCAGGCAACAAAAGACCACGATTAGCCTCAAGTACCAAAGACCTGAGGATTGCTAAAGGGCAAGAAGAGCTTAATTGCCACTTAAGATCCAGGACAACACAGACCAGGCTACTTGGGGNGGAAGACTAGGCTTGGGGAAGAAAACAG
>WBNH01012484.1:0-15804 GCA_013401255.1 Urocolius indicus
TGTTTTGTCCTGGATCATAAGCAAAAATTAGTCCCTCCCTGCCCTTAGGCAATTCTCAGGTCTTTGGTACTTGAGACTAATCGTGGTCTTTTGTTCCCTGATGGGCCTAAACCAGGACAGTGAGGAATAGCAAAGTCCCTTGAGCACAGAGAAGGCTATTCAATCCCTTGTGGACAAAGCTGACCTCACTTATATCCCTTTTGGAGGGCTCATCAGTATGTTCAGAGGAAAAAAGAAGACTTTGGGAAAAGTGGATGAAGCTGACAAAATTATGAAGAGGAGCTTTTCTATCCACTTCTGTACTCTTACTAAAAAAAAACAAAAACAACCCAGAGATGTTTCTGAAGGGAACTGTAGGCGTAAAATGAAAGATTGATTTCATTGAAGGTCCTCTGAGAGTTGTGCTGAACAACAGACTCACAGATGAAGAGGGGAGGAATCTTTATCATGCAGCCTCAGAGCTCACATCTCCAGGAGCTCACTGGCTCTGAGGAGGAAGGGAGAGCATGTAATGAATATATACTGACTTTCTGAAGCAAGAGCTTGCATGACTTTTTGCTAGCATTGTTAGCTAAGAGAGAAAGTCGTTTAATGTAACTACTTACTGCCTAATGTTATGTAAAGGACAGGCTGTCCCTAGAATAAATCTTTTTCTCTATGGAATATAGGGTTTTTTTCAGTGAAATAAATGGTTTGCCATAAAAGAGATGCTCAAACTTCAGTTTTTGAGGCCTGAACAAAATTTTCAAGACCAGAAAGCCTTCGTAATTTTATCCTTTTTTTTCTTAATGCCATTGTCTCAGATGTCTGGTATAGACATGTAGAAATTTATTTCATCTACACTGATTCTCAGAACAGTGTAATTCACAGTATGCTGAGCCTGGGAACTAGGCTGTGAAATGAGAGAAAGCTGCTCATGCTATAATGAAATGAGATGAAGACATGCTCATATAATGTCTCTTCTGCACAGTTAAGTTAGTTTCAGAGCCAAGAAATGACAAAGCTCAGGTTTCACTGACTTTCCATGTAACACCTTTGAGAGTTAAAGAAATGGAAGCAAAGCAGTCTGTCCATGCCAGATAGATAGATAGATAGATAGATAGATAGATAGATAGATAGATAGATGAACCAGGGCACCAAAGGCAAGTCAACTGGAAATATATTCAGTACCATGTTATGGTTTTGTGTGGAGCTGTTTCTGGTATTGGGAAGAGGCTGTAAAGTTAGTTCATGAAAGAAGTTGCTCAAATATCTCCCCAGCTCTGAGTCAGACCCACTTCTGGGGCTGAGCCAATTAGGTGCCTCCATGACCACTTTTTTAAGAAAAAGAAGCTGGAAGATGAGAATTCTTGCTATTCATTTTTCCTGCTTTTCCAGCTTGCGGTGATGCAATGAGTTGGTAGAGAGAAAAAAAGCAACCATGTGGACTCCAAGGTCAGTGAGGGAAGAGAGTAGGAGGTGTGTTGGAGCAAAGACCCCCCCCTGCATCCTGTGGAGAGAACTGGTGAAGCAGAGATTTGTTTGCACTTTGTGAAAGACCCCCATGCCAGGGGCAGTGACTATGCCCTGAGGAGGCTGTCCTGTGTGGGGTATGCCATATCCACAGAAGTCATAGCTGCTGGGAAGAACCCACACTAGAGTGGTTCATTAAGGACTATGTCCCATGGGAGTGACCCTATATTAGAGCAGGGGAAGAATGCCAGGAGTTATCCTCATCTGGCAAAAGAGAAGCAGCAGAGACCATCTGTGAGAGACTGACCACTTCCCAATTCTCTGCCCCCCTGAGCCATTGAGGGAGGAGGAGGTAGAGATGCCAGAAGCAGTGAGATGGACCCAGGAAGAAAGGAGGGATGCAGGAGGTAGATTTTAAAGTGCTGGTTGTAATTTTCTCATCATCCAACTCTCTATTTGCCTTTTTTTCTGTTCTGTTTCTTGTAGGTAGTAGAAAAGCTTTCCTACTTTCCTCTCAAAGTCGAGTACTGGAGTCTGTTTTGCCCAGAACCATAATTGGCAGTGAGCCCTCCCTGCCCTTGCCTCAGTCCAGAACATCCTTGGTTATCTTTTTTCCTCCCATTTCGCTGGGGCCTCCACCATCCTAACAAGGGTAAGGGTGAATGGGGGCACTGAGCGAGAGACTGTTGTGGTGCCTCAATGCTGGCTGGACCGAAACCACAATGTGCCTAAAATGCTGTATAGCAGTAAATGTGAAACCACATTCAAACATCTTACTGTCAATACCATAACAAGTATGAAAAACATAAACACTTCTTTCCAAAGTAAATGAGACTTGTATGTTTGAGTAGATGATTCAAATTTCCACCCCTTTTCTCACTTTCCTACAAAATTTTCAAACTCACCAGTGAATTTCAGTCACATTTGACAAAGAGTAGCCCTCAGAGAAACTGGGATGTTGCAGGTTTCTGACAAAAGAAGGAAAAATATTCAGGAACGTCTCTTCAGCAAAAGGTTCATGTCTGTCCCTTGTGTTCAGCAGTATTATCTAGCTAGAACTCACAAGAGAAGATGTCAAAAGAAATGAGGCTTTGTAAAATCTCTACTTACTGTAGGAATGAGTTTCTTTCCCAGTGAAGTAGGAATCTTATTGGTAAAACTGATAGATTACTTTTTTTAATGTTTTTCTTTCCCTGGATATCATGAACAAAATGATAAAGATTACTATCATTGATTCTTGCTGCTGCTTGTTCAAGTTTGTCTCCCAAACTCACTCTTGCCCCTTCAAAAGCTGAAAACTGTTATTATATCCAGTTATTCTCCTCCTGGGTCTCTCTCTGTGTGCAATTAACAATGAATTAGGTTCTCATGTGAGGACAGATGGAATGTAAACGCAATGCTCCAATTAACGGAAGGGAGGCCTTCCAGAACATGTGCCAGAGAATTCACTCACTTCATCCATTTGGCTGTATTCAGAACACAGTCTGCTATTTCCAGTTCAAAGGGGCTTTGTTTTATAACTAGACCAGCCTGAAAATCACCTAATGCTATAAAGCCACAAAATTAGGTGTGGTCGGGTTCTTCAAATCTTAGAACTAGGAAAGAAAAATAAATAGGCTGTATAAGAATATTCCAATTATAGGTATTCCAGTTATAAATATCTAGAGAACAGTAAGTAAAAGGTATTAAGTAGAAAGTCTAATCAATGGTTAAATACATCTAACTGGCAAGTAAGCAGAAATAACAAAAAATGTGAGGAAATATTCACAAACAAAAAGTTTCTTCTTACACATGAGCTCTCACCTTATAAAAAAAAACCACACACACCAAACCCCAAACCAAAACAATATGTAAACATATCTATATTTACACTAAAAAAATTGCAAGTATGACTGAACCAAAGGTCAGAAAACATTTCAAACCTCCTGTAGGATGTGATGGGCTTGATAGTATGAAGTTAGTGATTGGACTTGATGATCTTAAAGGTGTTTTCCAACCATAATGATTCTATGATTCAATGACAATATACTGTTAGCAATGATTCAGCTAATTCATCCATCACACTTTATTTATACCTGTAAGAGTTGATGACAACTATGAATGGTCTGTAGCAACTAGTACTAAAGGCAAGCTACTAGGGGACAATGCCATCAAGGGAATTAACTGCTGCAGCCACAATTACAAAGACATTTCAAGAGGTGAAACTTCAGAAAGCCAGAGAAACCATAGTCCCTTCTCTGGGATTCGATCAGTGGCCGTTTGATATTTAAACTGTATAGATACATGCATTTGCAGAGTCATTGTAATTTTTGTTACGCTTTTCAATTCTTTAATCCTTTCAGTATTCTTCCTTTTTCTCTTCCAATCAGTAGCCCCTTCTCCCTGTTAACCTCCACTAGCTCTTGCTTTTTCTTGCCATGTCACTCCATTATTCACTCACTTACATGGCATACTACATGTGTTCAGCAGTGGTGGGTGCTCTCAATGCAGTCAGAGCTAGAAGCAACCTCTGCACAGAATGCTTGGTTGTTCCCTCCAGCAGCTATCCGCAGAAATGGCTACTGTGCTCACTACTCTGGAAGCCAGTGAGGCAGGACCACATTGAGATCAACATAATAGCTTTTATTGCTCTTTCCATTTAGTTTGCAGTGATGAAGCACAAAACTATCTGAAAGAGAACTCCAGACCACACCAACTATAGCACTTTCACACACTGTTGTCCATTTCTTTGTCTTTGTTTTTGCCTTGTTGTCCATGTCTGCTTCCCTGTTCGTTTCCCAAATAAACAGTCTCTCCTTAATTACTTTTTCGGTTTTGGTCATAGTTCTTCTATCTCAACACCCAAATTTGGTATTTTGGATATCATTACCTAGATCACTTTAAACCAATATGGTTTTATTGACACAAATAGGCACTGCTGTCCCAGAAGCATCTGATCCTCAAAAGGTCTCCTCAGTCACATGCTTTCTCTTAACTCTCTGCAAAATCTAGCAACCTCCTAGTGCTCTTGATAATTTTTGTCAGCTTCTTGTTGTTATCATCACAGCCAGCAATTTCTCCTATCAGTAGCTTCTCATGGTCTGCTCAGTTATGTAGACCTCAGGCCAGCATCTATTCATTTATTTGCCACCTTTTCAGTATACATAGCCTTAAAGACAGATATCCATCAATGTCTACTAGTACAGATACAAATCCTATCATTGCATCAATGAAGAGAGGCTTAAAACCCCATTGCAGCATTGAGGCCTGCAATCTGATTGTCTGACAGCATTGTCAACAGGCATGGGGAGTAGGGAGAAAACAGGTGACTCTCATCGGCACTAAAGCAGTAGCCTTGTGTTGCTCAACAAAATACAGAATCAGAAAACCTTCTCAAGTTTTTCCAGAGTATTTATAGTTCCATAGACATGTATATTTCCAGAGGCAAAGGAGACACTCCTGCCATTTGTGTCCAAGAGGGCTATATGAATCACTTCCCAAATTATAGTGCAAGGATCACAAGCTTCTGTTTTACACAAGCTCTGTACTTGAGTCCATGAATATATAAGCCTAAGGATGCAGCTATAACATACAAAGAGCCTAGAAAAATCTCCCCAGGGCTTGACTACTGGTAGCATTAGGTAGCTCAAACCATTGGCACAAGGTAGACAAAAACATTCTCTCTCACGTTTATATCATTTCAAATGATTTCATAACCCAAGACCCTTCCATTTTGCTCCTTAGTCCTTCATCATGTCTAAATTCATTGCTAATAACTGTAAAGAACAACTTAACATGACCTCAACAAGCATTCAAGATAGTTAGGAAGGGTAATATCCCTTCATATACAGTCAAAAGTTGAAGTATTCAGAAGAAAGCTGGGATTTACTGGTTTTAATGGCCATCACCAGGCATTCTGCCAGTTCAATAACTGTAGGTCATGTTATATACTCTATATTCAACAACAGGGAGGAGGAATCGAAGAGTCTTAAACGCATCCTCTTTCAGTGCCTCAGCTGGTATGAACCAACGTAACACTACTGACACATAGGGATCAAGCCTGCAGCCCTGCTGAGAAAAGGTTATTTTCATCTAAATATATTCCTAAGCAGCATGGCTCATGGTGAAAAGATTGCCTGACTTTCATTAAGGAAGCAATTGATGTAAATATTTAACATCTGTTTTGAAAGAGGAAGACAGGATTCAATTACCTGGCTTGTATTAGAAATAGTGTGACCAATAAGTCTGACAAGGAACAGCTGAGGGAGCTGGAAGCATTTAGCCTCGAGAAGGCTACAAGAAGACATGATCACTTTCTCCAACTACTTGAAAGGGGGCTGTAGTGAAGTGGGGGTTAATCTCATCTCTCTAATAATAAATAAGACACAAGAAAATAGGCTCAAGTTGTGCCAGAGATTTAGGTTGGAGATTAGGAGGAACATTTTTACAAAGAGAGTTATTATGCATCAGAACAGTGTGCCCAGGATGGAGTCACCATCCCTAGAGATATTAAAAAAATACATAGATGAAGTACTGAGGGATATGGTTTGGTGGTGGGTTAAATGGTTGGACTCAATGATCTTAAACATCTTTCCCAACCATAATGATTCTATGATTATAATACTATGAGGAAACTTGAGCTCAGCTCAAAAGTTGTTTTTGATAAGCACAAGGAGATTAATTGTTGGGAGTCTTTGCTCCTGTTAAGTGGCAAAGTTAGCAAGACATCTTATCATGAAGACCTGTGATCTGTGCAGGCTGCAGAAGAAATTAAGATATAGTTGCCACAAAGCCTGTTATCTCCAATTCATGGAAGATATGCCATTGCAGAAAGATCACAAGACATTCTGAGATATCTGAAATTCATGGAGAACTGTTTAACGAAGCTGAGATTTATTCTGAAGTAGAATAATGTAAATTTTGCCCAGTAAAACACCTCCTCCAAAAAAAAAAAAAAGAAAATATTTATTTTTTTTTTTTAAAAAAGAAACCTTAAGATCTCTCTAGTTACATTAACCCATGGATCTGCTGGTTTGTTGTATCCTGGATATGCCATACACAGTGTCATGTAAGTGGCCTAGTTAAGAGCTGAATAATACAGCTTCTTCACATACTTGATTAACTGAAGAAGCAGCTTCATGGTCAGTACTTCTCATGGTCAGTACTTCTAGTCTCTTCTGTTTCCCTAGTTTGCTAAAATGCCTATTGTCACTAGAAGAGTACTTGGCACTGGTGAGGCCAAACCTTGAGTATTGTGTTTTGTTTTGGGCCCATCACTATAAAAAAGACATTGAGGTGCTGGAGTGTGTCCAAGGAAGAACAGAGAAGTTGGTGAAAGGTCTGGAGGACAAGTATTAGGAAGAGTGGCTGAGGGAGCTGAGGTTGTTTAGTCTAGAGAAAAGGAGGCTGAAGGGAGATCTGGTTGCTCTCTGCAGTTATGTGAAAGGAGGTTGTGGTAAGGTGGAGGTTGATCTCTTCTCCCAAGTAACAAGTGAATAGGACAAAAGAAAATGGCCTCAAGTGGAATAAGGGGAGTTTTAGATCAGACATTAGAAAAAATCTATTCATTGAAAGGGTTATCAAGCACTGGAACAGGCTGCTCAGGGAGGAGATAGAGTCACCATCCCAGGAGACATTAAAAACATGTAGATGTGGCTCTGAAGGGCAGTGGTGGTGGATGTGTCAGTGATAGGTTAAAAGGTGGGCTCCATAATCTTAAGAGTCTTTCCCAACTTAAACCATTCTAAAAAAAACTATGTTGCTACTGCAGAGAAATCAGCAAAGAAATGTAAAAGTTGTCCGGATTTTAGACCAGTCTGAAGCTGGAATAGGCCAACAAAGCTTGAAAAACATCTGCGGCCAATGTATTGGATTGTAAAGGAAGACCTTAAGAAACAACATAATAAGCTATTTCTGGTTTGAAAACATACCTTTTGAGTTGCAGGAAAGGGAAATGTTAACTTTTTTCCCATCTCCTTTGTGCTATGTGGTGAGGTAGGGCATAACCTTTTTTTAGGCTGATGGTTTCTTACCTTCTAGAAGCAGTAAATGAATCATGAAGATTTAATTGGACTTGGCCATATGACTATGACTATAGTTCCAGCCCTGACAATAAAGAAATGGCAGAACCATTCATTAGATATCCTGCTGGTATTTCAGTCACAATGTTGAGCTCAGTATCTTCCTTTTTCTTATTATCTCAACAGCCATTTGTGTTAGCAGTACCCAAGGATACCTATATTTGCATGGAATTATGAGCTTCATTACTTTCTTCATTCACCATCACACAGTGGGGAGCTTATATTAAGCATAATCTACACTAAATTCTGTCACTCAGAAGCAGAACATTTGTATGCACATTAATAATATGATTATGCATATATATATATGAACATGCTCAGCCAGAATATGCAGTCTTCTTCAGTGTTGTACAGAGGGAAGGCCTTGGCATATCTAGTGCTTATGTGACTTATACAAGTTTTAGTGAATTTAGACAAAACACGTGAGAGGAACGCTGAGAGAAAGTGAAGCAGGTCAGTCTCAATGAGTGTCAGCAGAACATATCACCTGCTTACATCAAGCAATTACCACATTCAAGACCCACTGTCATTTAAACCTGAGTAAAGAGCAACACACTTCATTGCATGGTATCAGAGGAGAGAATTATGATACATTGACCAGAAACAAATTATTTTGTCCTCCTAGTGCCTTACTTTCCTGATTGGGACTGAGATCCAGGCTGAAAAGTGAAACCACATTTATTCACTATTTCCTTGAACTGGAGGAGGAAAAGTCTCGGCTGCATCACAAATCAGTTTGATGAAAAAAGTAAGAGGATAGAGGAATGATCTTTTTGTAAGCTAAGAAGAGCAGTAATTACTACAGCAAACTTTTTAGTTCATGGCATATCTTCTCCTTACCTGTTTAACCATATGCTAGACCTGCTGACAGACTTCTTTCCCTGTGAAGAAAGACTGTGGGAACCAGACTGTTCAGACTAGAGAAGTCTAAGGGGGGGATCTCATTAATGCTTACAAGTATTTAAAAGATGTATGTGAAGAGGACAGGCCAACACTTTTTTTCCTGTTGTCTCTAGCAACAGAACTAGAGGTAATGGGCGTAAGCCAAAATAAACAAACAAAAAAAATCCACTTAAACATAAGGAAAAACCTCTTTACAATAAGGGTGAATGAGCACTGGAACAGGCTGCCCGGGGAGGCTGTGGAGACTCCTCTGAAAACTTCAAAAACCCACCTGGGCTCCTTCCTGTGGGACCTGATCTAGGTGGACCTGCTTTAGCAGAATGTTGTGCTAGATAATCTCTAGAGGTCTTGTCTAAACCCTACCATTCTATGATTCCATGATTCTTTAGCTCTGTGTTTGCTCTGTATGTCACACTGAACCCAGGCACTGGTGAACAGCTATTACAGAGGTAGCACCAGGTGCCTAAGGTCTCCAAAGTGAGGTGTTTTCAACTCCAGTTTCTCTTCCCTTTTTACCTGTCAGACCTCTGTCTCCTTGCAATTCTGTACTATTGGCCTTCTGGAAACTCTTCAATGTTTAGTGCCATACCACAAGCTATCCAATGCAGCTGACGCCATAGTTCATTAACATTTCACATAGGCATGAAACAAGATATCTATGGTCTGTCTAGATCATGGGTCTTTTCCCTCTGTCTTCATTGCCTGGCCTCTGAAAGACACTATCCTGTGAATTTTGCAAACCGAAGACAGCTGCAAACATTTGAATCTTCTTTGACCCTTTTCCACTGGTAGCTGTCAAACAACACATGGAACACATCAGCAGTGTCGTCTTCTCAGTAGCCTGATTCAGTGTTCACCAAACATGTAACTAGCAGCTCATAAATTTTCTGAGCTTCATATCCTCATGGAGAGGTTACTCCAAGGACAGCATCTGCTGCACAGCCTCATCATTCTAGAGAGCAAGTCCAGGAAGAGCTTCAAACACAAAAAAGTGAATAATCATGTGAATTGCAAATGTACCTTTTCTACTAAATTTTTTAGCTTTTTAAGAACATCCTAATTTTGACTCTTTTCTTAATTTGTTCCCTTGATTCACTTTTCTTTTTTTCTTTTTTCTTTTTTTTCTTTCTTTTTTTCCCCTTTTTTTTCTTTTTTTAATTTTTTTTTTTTTTTTTTTTTTATTNTGAAACAGATGTCTTCTGGGCTTGCTGTGAACAACAGCTTCATTATAGTAACAGCAGAGGCTAATTCTTTAATAAGAAGAAACTGTGGGTTGTTCACTAGGGCATTGGATTCAGATACAGAAAATATGAAGACTCTTCATCAATGTGACTTAGATTTCTGCAAGTTCTCTCATGCACTTTTTTTTAAATTACAGTATTGATATTAGCCTAAAGCATGTGAAAACTGGAGAGAAAGTTTTGCAAGAGCTAAGTGGCACTGTTCACTTGGTTTACTCCTGTTTTACAGCAGAAAATTCTGTGAAAAAAAATAATTTGAAACATTTCTCATCCAATTTGATGGGAAAGAAGTAAAAATATTATTTAAAAAGAAAGCATTACTGATTTTACTACATGCTATTAAACTGCAGTAAGCCACATGAGTAGGTAATAGCTTGACTACAAGACTGATTAATAGAAGAGACACATCTGATTTTTCAAAGTTTGTCAAAGTTGGAATGACCTAAACATTATGCAATAACAAGGACAAGTTTGTTACATATTTAAATCAGAAATATAAGTGAAATATCATCAAACACCAACTAGGCAGCTGTGTAGGAACTGCAAAGCTAGTATCTTCTTTTTCTTCTACTTGAGCTGTAGAACACCCTAAATATCCTCCCTTTTTTATATCATTTTCTGCTAGATATATTTTTCCAGACTGAAAATGACTTAAGAATATCTCCCAATAGTTGTTTAATGCCACTTAGGACTGTAGAGCATTTATATTGGATTCCCTTGCTTTTGCTTTTATACATGACATGTTGGTATAAGAAGCACAAAGTCAATCACAAGACATCTGAGAAGTAACTACTGAACTTTCATCATCTGCCTTTAACGGCATTTATGGCTTGTTGATAATTATTTCTTATATCTTCCTGTCTGAAAGAAATAGGATGGAAAAATATTTTCTGGTGGAAAAATATTTTCTGACAGAAAAATACTCCTAAAGATTTGGAGTGAAAGTAAAAAGAACTCACTCAGATGTAGATCACCAAAATAAAGTTGAACTTCATTGATGACTGTTTATTTTAGGCCACAATTAATAGCAACCAGAAAGTAATTCGCAGCTTGTAGTCAGATGGTGGAATATCTACTAGTCTTTTGAACTATTTTGTGAACATGATGGCATTCATTTCATGCAAATAGTTTTAGTAAAAACTGGTATTATTTTACAACCATCTCTAAAGGTCTCATTTTCTTAATTCTTGCTGATGGTGTGCTTTTTTGCTTTTTTTTTCCTTCTTTTCTATTTCCACAAAGCCACAATCTGCAGTCCTTCCAGATACAACAGAAATATGAAATATGATTTGAAGATCTTACATATTACTACTGTTTAAAAAAAAATTAAACCTGAAAAAATAAAAATATGCAACCATGCCTAGATCTTTTTTACCAATATACAGAGTTCATTTCTTCACTCTGCTCATTAGTTCAATTTTATGGAAAAAGAGGACATTTTCTCATTTTCTTGAGGAAATCACTGAGTACACACTGTATATGCAGATATCATTTCAGCACTTGGGCTGCTTCTCTTACAATGTGATTTGATGGTTATTTATCATGTTTTATCCAGTCTTATTCTGTTATGTTACACAGACACTAGTTCTCTCTCTCTTTTAAGGTTCATATGCATTAGAGGAACACTAGGAATTTAGATGTCAAGAAAACAGTGCCTTCATAACCTCAGTGTTATTTAGCTATTCTCTGAGTTTCATAGACTACATGAAATGTGGTTGGGAAAGGCAGGTAGACCTTCCAGGGGTATTGTAGGTCGCAAGATACAGGTTTTAAATATTTTTGCTAGAATGTTATTAAGTGTTTCTCATCACGATCAGATCCTTCTGCAGGTATGATAGTGGTGGCATCACTATCCATTTTAGAAACAGGAGAAGAGAAAGAGTACAAAAAAACTGGTATTGTAGAAAGCAGTGGTAGCTCTGCTATTGGCTCAGCATGCAATCAGTATATAATTCACTGGCTGCTGGCAAGAAAGTCAGAAAAATTGCTATGCTAAAACGCTACCTTTACGCAAATGGTGTCTTGTCTTTCAGGAGTCAGATAACAGTATGGAAATTTTAGATATGCTAAGAGAATCTCATTCCTTTAAACTTATATTCTTTGAGCTATCACTGTGAGGGATAGACCATTAAGACCCACTTTCTTGCACTAAAAACATTCTGGTTGCAATAGGTTTGTGTGGAGCCATTTCAGGTAATAGG
The DNA here is from genome assembly GCA_013401255.1 of Urocolius indicus. Lineage (NCBI taxonomy): Eukaryota > Metazoa > Chordata > Aves > Coliiformes > Coliidae > Urocolius > Urocolius indicus. The sequence goes on from WBNH01012484.1 coordinate 11,857, forward strand.
AAAGGGTCTGCAATGGTGTCTCCTGTAAGAAGTTTCTTGAAACTTTCTCCAGATCTAAGTCAGATCTGCCTCTGAGGCTGAGCCAACTGAGTGCCTCTGCGATCATTTTTTAAGATGAAGAAGCTGGAAGAGGAGGGTTGTTTTTTTCTAGGGGTGGTGGAAGGTGTGGGATGAGATAGAAGCAACCATGTGGACACCAAGATCAGTGAGGAAAAAAGGAGGTGTGCTGGAGCTGAGAATCCCATGCCATCCTGTGTTGAGAAAGTAGCTTGTCCCTGTACAACCAATGGAGAGGAGCGGTGAAGCTGAGATGTTTTGGCAGCTCATAGAGGACCCTATGCCAGGGTAGTGACTGTGCCCAGAGGAAGCTGTAACTCTATGAGAGGGCAGAATTGCAACAGAAGGCGCCTGGAATTCTGCTGGCTGCAGAAGAGTCTCATAATGGAGGAGTTTCTGAGGAGCTACAACTCTTAGGAAGGACTCACGCTGGTGAGGTTCATTAGGGGCTGGATACCATGGGAGGGACCTCAGAGTGGAGCAGGGTAAGAATGCAAGGAGTCCTCTTCCTCTGAGGTGGGAGAAGTGGTAGAGACCATCTGTGATGGACTGGCCACATCCCCCACTTCCTGTCCCCTGCACTGCTGAGGAGGGAGAAGGTAGAGATATTGGGAGCAGGCAGCCAAGCCTGAGAAGATGAGAGGGGTGGGGGAAGAAGATCTTAAAGTGCTGGTTGTATTTTTCTTGTCATACAGCTTTGTTTTGTTTGCTTTTATTTTCTGTCTGTTCTGTTTCTAGTTGGCAGCAGATTAAACTATTGTTATTTTCTTTCCTAAGTTGAGTAGCAGAGTCTGTTTTGCCCAGAACTGTAATTGTAAGTGAACTGTTCCTGTCCTTATCTCATTCCACAAGGTCCCTTGTTATCTTTTCTCCTACCATCTTCCTGGGCTTCCTGACATCCTACAGAAGGTCAGGAGAAGAGGAGGAGGGTGTAAGCAAGAGGCTGTGTCATACTTCATTGCCAGCTGAGTTTGAACCACAACACTTGTCTAACTCATGTTTTAGAAAGTTTAGAGAAAATTCTCACATCTCTCTTTGGTTTTGTTGATTTTACTTTGCAACCTGAAATGCACCGTTTCAGTGTTAAAGATGAGTCATAGTTGCCTGAATATTCAACATACTATGGACAGTAGGATGCATATTTGTGAACATCTTTTCAGAAATATTTAAATTATTAGCATTTGCTGTATATACTGATTGTATCAATTAAACATGCCTTTACTTAATCTGTTGAATCAGATATACGAATTATCAATTTAGATAGTCAGATTATTTTATATGTGAATAAAATCTTGCTTGCTTAGCTCTTGTAGCTATGCATCAGGCTAAACAGACTTTAGAGATCCTTGCAGAAAAATGACTTACAGACTGACGTTTAGTTAGGCCATGAATGCTAGGCTAGGGTTAAGGTCTCTGCTGGTGTGTAAATTTGCCACCAGTATTGATCTTTAAATTGTAAGAATGGAGGGTTCCTAAATTCCACTTTGGGTGTTAAGCTTGAAAATCTTTGACAAAAGGCATATCCAGTTCTTGTGGACATCACCTGGGAAAAGAAGAAATAAAGTCTGCAGCAAAACAACAAACTTCAAGGTCTCTACTCTGTCTGGAGCTCATGGTATCAGTGCAACCATAGCAGAGGTCTATGGCAAGTAATAACTGACAACACTTGGACTATAGTTGCAATAATTATCCTACTCCCCTGGGTAGCTTTCTCTGATGCAGTTGTGATGTGTAGTTTTAATGTTCTTACTTTCTCAAAAATGGTAGTAATAAATTGCTACTTCCATCACTGCTGAGTGCAGTTATATCTTTTATTGATGAGCAAAGTTGCAATTACAATCTCTTTAAAAAGGTGAATCACAGGCAAAGTATATTATCAGTCAAATGACAAGGATAGAACTGTATGAATTTGATTGCTGAATTTTATTTAGAGAAACATGAAAATTTACTTTTTATAATCACTCAGATTTTCATCTTTTAGAAGCCAACAAGAGTAACTTTGCTTATAATGGTGAAATAAATGGAAAATTACTATACAATGTTTAATGAGAGCTGTTTCGATTTCTCATTTTTAACTTTCTCCTTCAAATGCAAATAAAGTCAAAGCTAACAAACACAAAATTGTGGTGGATTGACCTTGACTGAATGCCAGTTGCACACCAAGACTGGTCTATCACTCCATCTCCTAAGCTGGAGAAAAAATATAACACAAGGTTCATGGGTCAAGATAAAGACAGGGAGATCACTCATCAATTACCATCAATGGCAAAACAGACTCATGTTGAGGATAATTAATTTCATTTACTATCAATCTTAAAACACTTAATGCCCACCCCTCCTTTCTTCGTCTGCATCAGTACAGGACAACAGGGAATGGGGAATATGCTCAGTTCATCACAGATAGACTTTGACACTGCTTCCTCAACACGGGTCCTTCTTATGGGCTACAGTTCTTTATGAACTGCTCCTGTATGGGCTCCTCCACAGGATGCTGTCCTTCAGGAATAGACTGCTCCAACATGAGTCCTCCACAGGGTCACAAGTCCTGACAGCAAATTTCATCTGATGTGGGCTGACATTCTCTGTCCAAAGGTTTGAAGATCCCACCAGGAATTTATCCTAGTGTGGCCTTCCCACAGAGTCACAGCCTCCCTCAGGCATCCTCCTGCTCCAGCATGGAGTCCTCCTCAGGCTGCAGGTGGATCTCTACTCCACTGTGGCCTCCATGGCTGCCAGGGCACGGCCTGCCTCACCATGGGCTGCACCACTCTGCTTTGGGCCTGGAGCATCTTCTCCCCTCCTCTTCAATGACCTGTGTGTCTGTGGAGCTGTTGTTATGCTCATATATCCTTACTTCTCTATTCTCCTGTAGTTTGTACATGTGCCATAACTCTTTTTTTCCCTTCTCAAATACATTAATCTCAGAAACATTACCATCATCATTGATGGGTTCAGCCTTGGCCAGTGGTAAATGTGCCTTGGAGCTGGCTGGAGTTGGTTCTATCAGGCATAGAAGAACCTCCTAGCACCTTCTTACAGAAACCACCACCTGTAGACCCTCTGATACCAAAACCTTGTTCTGCAAACTAAATACAAACATATAATGAAATATATTTAACTAGATCAAGAAACGGTGAATATATAGATTTTGCCGTTGATTTTAGGAAAGAAGGGAAAAGTGTAAGGCTGTAGAGAGGCAGATTGAGGCAGGAAAGTATAAGCAAGGTGGCCTCCAGTGAAATCTGCAGGAAGATTGAAAAGAAGGATTGAAATAGGAAATTAATGACTACAATGGCAAAAGAGGTTTTCAAAAACTCCGATCAGGTTGTCAGTGGTAGAAGTTGAGGAAATGGGGAGGAATACAGTTGATATAAGACTTTAGTGTTTTGACCTTGATCTTTTTCTTACTTTCTTAATAGAACAGCATTACATTTGGACCTCTTCAGTTTTTATCAAGTGCTGTGTAATGAGTCTGGCCAACAAAGCTGGAAACATAAGGCTAAAAGACAAAGTTTACTTCGTGCTGGGAATGACAGCAGTAAGGTGGGAGGTACATTCACTGACAAGAGCCAGCTCTTCCATACAGAGAACTATAGTTACTTCCGATTATTGTTAAAATTGTAATTTGAATGAAAGATTGCCTCCACGACCTTGAAGCTCCGCACAAACAATGATATTATGTAAGAGTAGTGCTTGACATTGTTGTGAATTGGTCCGGCTAGCAGAGCAGCACCACAACAGTCTCTCGCTCAGTGCCCCCATTCACCCCCACTCTTTTTAGGATGGCAGAGGTCCCAGCAAAATAGAAGGAAAAAGATAAGCAAGGTTGTTGTGAATTAAAACAAGGGCAGGGAGGGCTCACTGCCAATTACAGTTCCGGGCAAAACAAAC
>WBNH01012485.1:3403-26839 GCA_013401255.1 Urocolius indicus
GTCCCTAAATAGTGATCGCAGAGGCACCAGATTGGCCCAGCCGGACCGGGGCGTGGGTCTGAACCCAGGAGTTGGGGGAGAGTCTAAAAACTTATCAGGTCTTCACTGTAACCTGTTCCCCCTGTTACCAAGCAAAAGCAACTCCTTGCTAAACCATGACACACAAAAAAGCTTCCCCTGCCTGACCCACATCAGGAGGGTAGAAGGGTTTTCTGCACAGCCCTCGTGGGCTCAGAAGAGGTCCATTTTCCCTCTGAACCTAGGGATCTCTGGATGGTGACTAAGTGATGGGTTTAATTAATGCAGTGAGGTCTCCAGTGTCATGGTGCCTGCCCTGCTTTGAAATATGTGGTATTTTACTGCTTGTCACAGAATCATAGAATGGTAGGGTTGGAAGAGACCTGTAGAGATCATCTAGTCCAACCCCCCTGCAGAAGCAGGTCCACCTGGATCAGGTTACACTGGAACATGTCCAGGTGGGTCTTGAAGACCTCCAAGGAAGAAGACTTCACAACTCCCCTAGGTAGCCTGTGCCAGGGCTCCCTCACCTTCACAGTAAAATAGCTTTTTCTTGTATTTAAATGAAACTTTTTGTGTTTCAGCTTTATCCCATTACCCCTTGTCCTATTGCTAGATACTATAGAAAAAAAGGGATGCCCCAACCTCCTGACACCAATCCTTCAGGTATTTGTAAATGTTAATAAGATCTCCCCTCAGTCTCCTCTTCTCTAGACTAAACAGCCCCAGTTCCCACAGCCCTTCCTCGTATGAAAGATGCTCCACTCCCCTGATCATCTTGATGTCACAGGCTGCACGTCCTGGAGAAGTAAGGTGTTGCCTTTTGGAGTGCAAAAGTCTGGTGTCTGGGTTCTTACAGCCATGTGGAGAAGGTTCTGCTTCAGATGGTTGGCTCTTGGCTTTTAGCAACAACCCTTTGTGGCTTGGTGAGGAGGCTGCCTGTGTCCTGGCATCTGGATACCAACCAGTATACTGGAAAGTGTACTATTTCCTTTTGTTCTCTGGATTTCAAATGAAGGCCTGGTGAACTGGTCTTGGGAAGAAAGCTGCTTTGTTTGTGGACAGTATTATTTTCTCTGTAGGACAATGTGCATTCCTAGTAGCCATCAGGAAAAGAGTTTCTGTCTTTGTAGCCTGATGGTTTCTGCTCTGACTATTGAAATCTCTCTTCTCTCCCAGGTAGGCTGTATCTGCTCCCTGGGGACACCACTTTCATGATGAAAGCTTCCTCCTGATCTGGATGGAACGAGGGCATTTTTTCTATGCCTCTAGCTTTATGATATGCTGAGCATTGTGGGTGCCTTAACAGGTTATTGAGAGGTGCTTTCCCTCACACCTTCTTTTTGAGGCTTGCTTCTGTAGCCACAGGTGTATTGTCTGTGACCAGGCCAGCCTGAAGTTTCCTACAGGAAAGCTGTGATTGTGCTTAAGGTAATATTAGGGTTGGAAGCATTTGTAGCAGATTCCGTGCTGGGATTTCTGCTCCTGGTTTCTCTTTCTCAGGCTTGAGAGGGTCATACTCATTTTCAAACTGTGTGTCAGGACAATATATGGCCCTTTGACCCAGAGGAAATCTTGATAGTTTACCAGGTTGTGCCTCCAAGGCACTACAACTCATTGAGAGCACATTGAATGGAATCAGCTGTGTTTTGACTAGATGGCAGCTGAAGTTCCTCATGTCACACTTAAGAACAGTAGGAACTTACCCCACTCAGTCTGGGAACAGTAGTGAAGTTTCCACACCCCAGCCCTGTTCACAGAATCACACAGAATCACAGAAAGGTAGGGTTTCGAAGGGGCCTCTATCACTACAAGGGAAATCTCCCCTGCACATACCAAGGCTAATGGCAACAGCCCAGTCCCAAAGAGGTTTGAGAACCCTGACTTCTAAGTAAATGTCTCAGCAAATGACATCATCAAAGCTTTGGCACCTGAATGTGGCTTTGTCCACGTCTTGTGATATGACCAGACCATGTTATGAAGAAGCTTTTCTGCCTGTGTGCTTTTAAATTTCAAAACACGCATCTTTGAACAGCTCCCACATAGGGACAGCACTGTGACGTTTGCAGGTTTTTGGGGAAAAAAGAAAGAAAAATGTCCCCTGCCTTCAGGTTGCCCGTGCCTAGTTATCTCAGAGGCATGATGTTGTTGTTCACATCTTTGGATTTCATTAGAGCATACTCACTCTCCAAAAGTGAGTGTTTCAACATCTCAGATACCTACTTTGCCACCTGGTCCAGGAATTCAACCTGAGAACTAAGATATATGTCATGGTTTAGCAAGGAGTTGCTTTTGCTTAGTAACAGGGGGAGCGGGTTGCAGTGAAGACCCGGTAAAAGTTTTTTAGACTCTCCCCCGACTCCTGGGTTCAGACCCACCCCTGGCCCGGCTGGGCCAATCTGGCACCTCTGTGATCACTATTTAGGGACGGGAATTTGAGGTGCGAGGCAGGAGGTGTAAGAGTGGTACAAGATGGAGGCGACCATGCGGACCCCACAGTCGGAGAAGGAGGAAGGATGGAGCATCAGACCAGAGACCCCTCTGCAAGCCGTGGTGAGAGTGCAGCCGGTACCCCTGCAACCTATGGATAGCAACAGCAGAATTGAGAGCCAGCAGCAGCAGCAGCAACTTCATGTGAGTGTGCCCGGACGGGCCAGAGACTGTGTGGGGGAGGCGGTCATGGCACAGGACATGCTGGAGAGCCTGTGCACCGCAGAGCAGCCCCACACGAGAGGCAGAGAGGAGCAGCAACTTTTGGGACAAATGAGCATCGGTACAGCCCGTGCAGGGCTTTGGGACAAATGTGCGTCGGTGCAGCCCGTGCAGGGCTGCCATGTGTGTGTGGTACCTCACGGACTTGCAAGGAGGACTGGTGCGGAACCCACTTGCCCTGAGGTGAGACAAACGGCAGAAGCCACCAGGAACGGACTGACTGAAACCCCCACTCCCTGCCCCCCTGGGCCGTTCAGGGGGGACGGAGGTATAAAACACCGGGATCAGGGCTCTGAGCCCGGGAAGAGGAGAGGGGTGGGGAGCAGGTGGTCTTAAAGGGCTGGTCGGACTCTTCATCTCTGTACCATTCTGTGTTGTTTTGTTTTGGTTCTGGTTTTTGGGGTTTTGTGTTTTAGTTGGTATTAAATTGTTTTCTGGTTTTCTTCTCCAAGCCGAGTAGCCTGGTCTGTTTTGTCCTGCACCTTAAGCGGCAATTAAGCCCTCCCTGCCCTTTAGCAATCCTTAAGTCTTATGTACTTGAGGCTAATCGTGGTCTTTTGTTCCCTGATGGGCAGAAACCACGACAATATATTTCCAATAGAAGGTGTTGGTGAGCAACAGCAAACTCATCAGGAAGCACTTCTAGTAAAAATATACTACCTTTGAAATTCTTGACCAGCCTTGTTCATGTATCATATTGCTTCCAAGTTAGTAGATCAGGTAAAAGAGGCACATTGTTTTATATTAACAGCATAAAGACAAACATCACAGGAAGTTTCTGAAAAGCAGACTATTTTAGGATTTTTAATGCAGGTCAGAAAAAAAATGCAGCCTATTTTAGCGTTTTCCAGCTGTTTGTCTCAGGCTTTATTTTTCAATAAGTCTATTACTCCAGTCTAGTTGCCTTAGGTCACACAGCAGGATGTTTAGAGACACTCTGGATGCCTAATAATGCCTAAGTGAGAGCCCTTTGTTCTCAGATGAAGAAGGAATATTTCATAGAGCTCCTCTGCCAAAAACACAAAAAACCCATGGTGGTCTTGTGCATATGCAATAGTCATGGTCTATCTCGATAAGCACAATTTCTATCTAGAAAGGGCAGGGTTGGCTGTGTTCTCACATCTCAGTCTGATTTAGGAGCCGATGTTGTTCAGGTGATCAGAAACTAAGGGAGTTTCAGAGAATCACAGAATCTTAACAATTAGAAAAGACCTTTGCAGTGAGTTTGAGCAGGACTGCACAGACAGTTCAAGTAGAAGGTTTGGTCACTGTGAAAAAGGAAAAGCAGAAACAAGACTAACTTCTTTAAAATCTTAAGCTCAGAAGTGAGAAATAGACCACCATCATTCACTATGATTCTATGATTCTATAACTGAGGATTCTGCATACTAAATACCAGCCAACTCTGGATTATACTCCCACAAGTCATGCCGTGAGGCTGTAGAGTTTGACAGCATGGTTGAACATCTTGCTACAAAGGTAACTTCTTTCTCTGATTTATCTGTGAGTATAATGCTGCTGGAAGTGTCAAGATATCTGCCCCTGTCTGCAGAAAACCTGAAAGCATAGCTGATTTCAGTGGGAACCACTCTGTTCTTCTTAAAGGTGCACTGATTCTGATGCCCTTTTTTATGACTGCCTACCAACTCAACTCAAGTACAGCTATGCTGAGACAATTAAACATCATCCTATTTGAACACAGAAAATCCAATTAAAACGCACAAAGGTGTGCAGAATATGAAAAACTACTTTTCGTAAAGGCAGTATTTGTTTGAGTTGGAAGGCTTTTTGTCTCTGTTCATCTGATTCAAAGCTTGCTGCTGACTGTGAAAAGAGTATCATAAATACAGCTTGAAAACTGACTAAAAAAAGGAAAGAAGAAAATTTCTTTGTCTCCTCAGGTTTTCTTCCAAATCCAGCTTTTCAGAGCTGGCATAGCTAAGAAAAAAAGCAACTGTAATAAGACAGATAATTTACATTAGATAAAACAATAATTGCAACTGCTGTATCATCAGAAAATCTAAATCAATGTTTGTTTAGATTCCACTATGAAATAAATATTTTGTAACGATCTTCTAGTCAGAATGTATTCCATGTAATAAAATCACTTCCACCAGCTTTTTGTCAGCTTCTTTCCGAATGAAGGAAAACCTAAGGAAGATGGAAACAAAATATAACAATATGAAAGAAGGGATGGCATTTGGTTTTAGTAAGGATCTCTCTGGGGTAAGAGTTTTCTTAGAAAAAAAAAAACTTTGTGGAAATACGGCTATTGTTATGTACATTTTATAACCTGTTAGGAGAGAAAGATTTGATAATAGATTTGTGAGGGTTTTAACATTGTTTTACTATTGGCAAGACAGTAGTAAACAACAAATCAACAGTAAACAGCAAATAGCAATCGAAACTTCCCAGTGGTATCTATGTATAAGGAAGACCTGAGCATGCTAAGTAGAGACACTGAAACTCACTGACAGAACATCCCAAGAAGGGATGTAGGGCAATGAGAGTTGTGAGCTGCTCAGACACCATGAAAGACAAGAAACAGTGTCACAGATAGGAAGTCTCCTTAAAAGGAGGGCTCCAATTATTACAGAAAAAAGCTGCATTGCTTTATTCCATGTCTTTGGGGATGAGGATGCTCCATAGTACAAAGGGATGGTGGAGAGTAAAGGTTTTTCTTGAGCTCACCTTTCCAAAATACCTTTACAAATGGTGCTGTTTAAAATCTCCCTGTAAGAGGGCAGAATGGGGGAGGAGAGGTGAAGCCAGACAAAATTTCCACTACAAATAGAAAGGAAAAACGAACCTGCCACACCTCTAACAGCCAAATTTACTGTTAGCCAAGGATATTGAATAAATTCATGATATGCAGATGGTTCTAGAAGCTGATTCTTGGTATTAAAACCCAGAAAGGTACAAAAAGGTACTAAAACCCCAGAAATCTCTGACATTTTGTCTAGAATAAATCTGTTTACTACCCCATGGGAATCAGATGGATTCATCTTGCATACTTGGGCAAAGGAGACAACAGAAGGACTCATTTCTGTGCATTCACACTGATTGTCAAGATACCAACTCCAGGATTTTTCTTCCATTTTGTGTTGTATTTATAAAAGAAATAACATTGTTTCTGAGTTTGAGTCTGTCCCTCCCTCCCACTCCCCAAATCTTTCCAGGTGCCAGGTGCGCTAACTGGATAGACTTTGAAAAGGATCTATACATTTAATTGAAAAATCAAAGCTATGATATAGTCATAAGGGCCAGCTAGGCGTGTCATTCTGGTCTTATGCGACAAGGACGAGAGGACTCTGGAAAGCCTAGGCTGCAGCCTGCAGCAGGAGTGCTGAGCTGGCTGAAGGACTCCTGCAGGAGTGCCTTAGCTCCATGTTATGCCACACAGACATAATAGGAACATGAGTGCTTTCTACAGAGCAGGCCAACGCCATCAGGAACTCAATGTCTCACTGTGCTTTGTCTTGGGCACTGCAGATTTGCTCGGGAGATACCTGAAGACAACCATATGGCTCTTTATAAATCAATGACATGTGACCTAAAAGGCAAGAATGAAAAAAGTAGGGCTGTGTTTCTTACAGGCAATGCACAGAAATAAGCTTCATGTAGGTAGAGTTCCTTGCTTGAATGAAGAGACTGTGATGGTCTCCTGAGACAACAGGAACAAGCAATTATTTCAACTTGTAGCAATGCCAATTCAACAGTAACAGGAGGATTTCATGGTGTCTCCATTGAAGGAAGTCATTAAAAATAAGCATCTGTGCAAAGCAGCATAGTTACCACAACAATGCAGAAGACAGCGAAGGAAATAGATAGATGAGATGATTTTGTGACAGCTTTCTAACCTTATTTTTGACAGCGCTTTGATTACAATCATCTGACACCCAGGAGCAGATCAGAGATATGCTCCATACAGGATGTTTGTTAGTGTTACTACTATGACAGTCCATTTGAAATGCCGATGCTCTCTTCTGGTGTTCTCTTACCTAGAGAATCACAACATCTAGTGTGATGCAGCAGCCCATCTCCTATCAGCAGTGTTCTCACTGTCTGTCCTCATGATTCATTGCAGATGGATGAAATTCCAGAAAATCAGAAAAATCTGTCTGAAGGGTCTGAAGGCAATGTATACATAGATGAATCACACTGAATTACTTATTTATAGAGAGATTCTTATAAAAACTTCCATCTATATGTTTGTTCACTTCCAAATCAAAGCAGTTACCTTGGAACTTGCCAACAACCAGGATGCAGCGCTACAGGCTTGGGGCAGGGTGGCTGGAAAGCTGTCCAGAGCAAAAACACCCGAGGGTGTTAGTCGACAGCTGGCTCTTAATGAGCCAACAGTGTGCCCAGGTGGCCAAGAAGGCCAAGGGCATCCTGGCTTGTGTCAGAAACAGTGTGACCAGAAGGACCAGGGCAGAGATTTTGTACCTGTACTCGGCACTGGTGAGATCGCACCTCAAATGCTGTGTTCAGTTCTGAGCCCCTCACTGCAAGAAGGAAACTGAGGTGTTGGGAGTGTGTCCAGAGATGGGCAACGAAGCTGGTGAAGGGTCTGGAGAACAAATCTGATGAGAAGCAGCTGAGGTCTGTTTAGAATGGAGAAGAGAAGGTTGAGAGGAGATTCATGAGTTTACACAGCCATCATGCATGAGCAAGGCAATGAACAAGTTCTTTCAGGAAAAGGACTTGTGCTATCCAGACAGCTGCTAACCAGGCAGAATATGCTGAAACCAGTCAGCCAATTACTTGATAAAGGTATCCAGCACCTGTGAAAAGATGGATTCTCCCACCAGCTCCCTGTAACTTGGACTAGAAGAGAATAAATGACAAGTGAATCCCTCCATTTTTTCTTTCGTGATCTGGAGATGACATGCCAAAAGAGAAATCTGGAAGAGAAAAAGGTCAGGAGCAATGCCAGAACAACAAAATATATATAACTCTGGTGTTTTAACTTTGCCTACAGCTGAGCAGGCAAAGTTAGTTTGCTGCCTAACAAAAAGCATGGTTTAGTGACTGTGCTGAGAGATCTTTACAAGCAGAGTAGGTACAATTGCTTGCAGCTATTATGGTTCTGTGAAGTGTGGGCTCAGAAAGCTCAAATGTTCAAAGGCTCTGAGAAAGACTGTGCTTGACTTCCTGCCCAGACTAAAAGGTAACAGTCCCCTAAAGGTATAGTGCAGCTGATGGAGAGTATCTGCAAGAGGAGAAGGGAGAATATCTGTTCAGTGAATGTGAAACAGAGTCTGCAATAGTGGGAGGGAGGTTGTGCTATAACAAGACAAATTTACAGATCTAACAGATTGATGTTAAAATCCAGCAGCTGAGATCAGGACAAGCTGCAGCATCACCAGGGACTGTGGTATGTTCCAGCAGGTACCTTGAAAGCTCTTCTGCCACCCAAATCCAATGAAAAAAGTAGCAAGGAAAATGTAAGGAAATGCTTAATAGAAACAAGGACCAATGATGAGGCACATCACAGAGAATATATATGATAGAAGGATGTAAAGAGCAAATTAGTGCACTGGCTTGTGCAAAGTGATGCTGTCTGTGTCTTTAATGCTGCTGTAATAAGCTGTCTTGTTTTATACTGCACTTTGGCAGAAGCATGATGCATTCATTTTTACACCCCCTCTTGAGTGATTTTAAGCTCTGTTTACCTCCTCTGCTACTCTGTTCCTTCTGAAAAGCCTCTTACTGTTGTCTGTTCTGACAAATTTGATCCTTTCAGTTCTCTCAATAACTGTTTTTCAAGGCCTTGCTTTAACTCAGATTCTCTCTGGGAAAACTTCAATTCAATAAATGATCCAAAACAAATCCCAGACTTCCCATCTCCTTCCCCAAATTTGTTGAACATTCCTAATCATGGAAGGGCTCTAACAAAGATCAATAAATCTTAACTTCCAAAAGCAGTGTAGGCTGATGACCTTGCAGGATTCAGCTCCCAGGAAATGGAAGCCTGTTAAAACTTCGTATTCCCTCTACTGTTTCCCCAAGTGGCTCTTCCTCTCTCTGAAACTGGGTAGAGAAAGATAATTACATATTGGAAGTATATTCCTGCGTTCCAGAACATGACCAAAGATGTTTAGAACATCACTTGTGGGGTACAGCCTGAAGTTCACACACTTGTTTCTTTTCATTTTCCTTGGTTTTTTATTGCTTACCCGAAAGCACTTGAGCAAGTCCCTTTGCATTTTGATTTGTACACCCATAACATGAGGATAAAAGAGCTCCCCTGTGATGAATGTGTATGATAACCAGACTGATGTAAGACTGTCCAAGAGCTCTGAAAAGTGTTACATCAGAAGAAATACCCAAGACAGAGGCTCATATTACACAATTGTTACATATTTTTGATTGAGCAAACACAGCTTATGAAGAACATTGTTTGCTACCATCTAGCTCCCAGTAGTAGCTCCCTAGAGCTCCCAATAAGAGAAACAGAGCTGCCAATGTTGTTTACATTCAATACATCAATGATTACCTTTTCTCACACTATCCAGGGGCAGATGCAGCTAAGCCTTCTTCTGTTATTTTCACACAGGCTGAAGATGACTTCTCTAACACTGCTTGCAGATGAGAAAGGTTTGATTGCGGTGGAAAAAAATGTGCCTACTCTCTTTATCCCTCTTTGCTCACTGACTAGAAAATTCCTCACGTTAGATTTTACCATTGCTGGTGTGGTTACCTTCCTCTTCCTCCTTCCACCTTCTCCTTCTCAGTATCTCTGCAAATCTCAGTCCTCAGCCTTTCCCAGTCTCACCCATGCCACAGAATCACAGGGAAGGCGCCTCTAGAGATCGTCTAGTCCAACACCCGTGCTAAAGCCAGTTCACCTTGATCAGGACACAGAATGTGTCCAGGCAGGTTTTGAAAACCTCCAGAGAAGAAGACTCCACATCCTCCCTGGGCAGCCTGTGTCAGGGCTGCCTCACCCTCACAGGAAAGAAGTTTCTCCTCATGTTCAAATGGAACTTCCTGCATTCCAGTACATACCCTTTATCCCTTGCCCTGTTACTAGCCTCCACAGAAAAAAAAGTCTTGCCCCATCCTCTTGATACTTTCCTGTTAGGTATTTTTAAAGCTGAACAACTATAGATCCTGCAGCCTTTCCTCATAAGAAAGACGCTCCAGTCCTCTGATCATCTTGGTGGCCCTGCGCTGGACTCTCTCCAGAAGTTCCCTGACACTCTTGAGCTGAGGAGCCCAGAGCTGGACACAGGACTCCAGATGAGGCCTCACCAGGGCTGAGTAGAGGGGGACCTGCTGGCCACACTCTTCTTGATGCATCCCAGGATGCCCGTGTGCATCTGCTACCTCTGCTGGGCAGAAATTCACAGTAAGCCATTGTGCTTACTGTGTAAGATGCACATTTCTGATTGCCACCAGAACACTTGTCCCGTAACCAAGAGTCATGTGTCTCCACATGCCCTTAATGGCCATGGGCTGAAAAACCCTTACAAATATGACACAAGAAAGTCTGTAGAGCCATGAGGAATAGAAGTGCTTGAGATAGATTTGTTTACCGAGAAAGGAGGGTATCTCTCCAATGTCCCACAGAAGTCTCTAGGATTCAGAAAACTGCTGCTATTCACCTCCAGTATTGTGACAGAGACAGCAGCTATGAGTCACATAAGTAACTTGTGTCCCTTGGACCTGAAAATATTCTCCCCAGGTGTAAATACATGTTGCTAGTGCTCCTCCCTGATTTGGCATTTCCATATAAGACGTGCTTCAGCTCTCCACCTCATTTCAGTTTTGATGCAAACTGCTCTGAAAAGATGATATGCATGTAGTAGATTAAAATTCACATTTGCAATACCACTCAAGTTGCTGTCTCTCTCTCTCTCTGCTTGAAGCAGCTGTGACAGAAACTTTGCCCTGATATTCTGCATGTGTGCACAACGAGTTGCCGGAGATGCTATGCTTGCACAGCTCTCCTTTCGGGCTCGACAGGCTTCTGACAATTTAGAGGTCAAAAGTCTAGTATAGATCTATTTGAGTAAAGATTGTGCTGAAGATTTGACTGTGTGTTGTCAAAATCAAAGGCAGCGTTTCTAGGATATTTTGGAATAGCACCTCATGTCTTCCATCTAATGTCCTCACAATTAGGATTTCAAGTAGTTTGGAATTATTGGTCGTTTTGGTGGGTTTTTTTTTCAAAAATGAGCAGCAAAATGCATGATGGGATAAATCTTTATTACTTAAGCAGTACCTTGTTCTCAGATAATACCTTGCATTATCCATGGTGAGACACAAGTCTCCCAGTACAAAAAGATGTCACAAAAGCATTTGTCACTTAAGATGCATTTTCACTTGTTACCAAGGAGACATTTAACAGGAAGAGTTGAGTACATAGCACCCTACATGTGCACATACAGCAGCATAAAGAGGGAATTTACAACAACTCACTGCAGTAACAAAATTCAGTGTTAATAACATTTTCCTCCCTCTCACAAATAGTACAGAATGAAAAACCTTTGCACTAGAGTTTCCATAGCTGTATGTATTACTTACTACAATTAATGCTTTATAGCAAGCCCCAGAAAAAGATATTAGATCTCCCTTGTCAATGTATCATGCAGAAAGAAAGCACAAATATGGTACAAAAGCAGGACACTTTATGGTTCTTGGAAGAGCTTTATACCCCACATCATCAATAACTGCTGGGCTTCATTTCCTGCTTAGGGTGCATGCAGAGTATCAGAGTATAAGGCAGGTGATACCTACTTATTTCTTTATGAAACTCCACAGGGATTTAGATTAAAAAATTAAGGTTACAAGGCTGCTAGGGGAAAATCAAGTACTTTCTGCTCTGACAGCAGTGTGCATAGAATAAACTGATATCTTGCTTTTGGCATACGTTACAGGCTCACTGTGGCCTACCAGCATCCCATCTGGAAGACAGACGTTGCTTCTCCATTCTGATGGGAAAGCCCTAGGAGGTGAAGAACCTTGTTCTCTCTTATTGACATCTCTGTTCAATAGCTGTTTTTGTCCTGAGGCTGGTAAGACATCTCTTTGAAGGGCTAGGTTTTTGGAGCTCCTTCCTAATCCACTGCACATGGCGATAAAAATGGGAAGCATGACACTGGAAACCATTGCACTCACTGTGCCTCTGTGAAGAAAAAACAAAATGAAAAGTGAATGGGGCAGGGTCTAGTTGGAGGCCTGTGTCTAGTGGAGTCCCTCAGGGGTCACTGCTGGGGACTGGTACAGTTCAATATATTCATTAATGACCTTGATGAGGGAACAGAGGGCATTGTCAGCAAGTTTGCTGATGATACTAAACTGACACATCAGAAGACTGTGCTGCCATTCAATGAGGCCTGGACAGGCTGGAGAGTCGGGCAGGGAGAAATCTAATGAAATTCAACAAGGGCAAGTGTAGAGACTTGCATCTGGGAAAGAAGAACCCCATGTACCAGTACAGGTTGGGCAACGAACTGTTAGAGAGTAGCGTAAGGGGAAAGGGAACTGGGGATCATGGTGAACAGCAGGATGAGCATGAGCCAGAATGTGCCCTCATGGCCAAGAAGGCCAGTGGCATCCTGGGGTATATTAGAAGGCGTGTGAGCAGTAGGTCAAGAGAGGTTCTTCTCCCCCTCTACTCTGCCCTCCTGAGACCACATCTGGAATATTGTGTCCAGTTCAGGGTCCTTCAGTTCAAGAAGGACAGGGAGCTGCTGGAGAGAGTTCAGCACAGGGCCACAAACATGATGGAGTGAAGCATCTCCATTATGATGAAAGGCTGAGGGAGCTGGGGCTCTTTAGCTTGGAGTCAACTGAGGGGTGATCTCATCAATGTTTACAAACATTTTAAGGATGGATGTCAGGAGGATGGAGCCAGGCTTTTCTCAATGAAGACCAACGATAGGATAAGGGGCAATGCATACAAGCTGTAACATAAGAGGTTTCAAAGAAACACAAGGAAGAACTTCTTCACGGTGAGGGTGATGGAGCACTGGAACAGGCTGCCCAGATGGCTTGTTCTAGTGATTTAGCCCTGGCTGAACAATAAGCAAGCCACACAGTTACTCACTCCTCCCCACCTCAGCAGGATGGGGAGGAGAATCAAGAGAGTTCTAGAACTTTGTGGGCTGAGATAAAGACAATTTAATAGAACACCACGAAGAGCAGTCAGTTACAATGACAGCCACAGGAGACAAAACCGATCAACGGCCGGTGTAACAGCTCACTGCCCGCAGCCGCAGCTCCCGCAGGCTGCGCCTGGCAGCTGAGCGTGAGGTCAGGCGGGATGAACAGCCTGGCCGCGCCCCCTGCCGGCGGCCGGGGACAGTTAACGCTATTCCCGCCCCACTCAGGACACTTACAGAGTCTCCTTCTCTGGAGACATTCAAAACCCACCTGGATGAGTTCCTGTGAGACCTACTCTAGGTGGTTCTGCTCTGGTGGGGGAGGGTGGACTAGATGATCTTTTGAGGTCCCTTCCAACTCTTAAGATTCTGTGATTTCCTCAGCTTCTCATCCATGTGTACAATCAGCTGCTATTGACAAGTGCAGGCAGAAGACCAGCTGTCTTCCATATCCATTTGTGATATGGAAGCTGATACTGGAGTTACAATCCTTCAGAAACAGGGCAGCCACAGAGTCTTTATCCTGTGGCCACACCAGATGTGCCACCAGCACTTGTGATCTCCTGTTACCACAGAACACCTGGTTCTTGAAATGGAAAATGGTCCACAACTGTGGACTTCAGGCTTACAGGAGGAATTTACCATCTGAGTGTGACTTTTAAAGTCATGATTATTAATTCTTCCTGGCACTTTTTCAAGGCAGCAAAATATCCACTAGGAAAGAGATGAATTTTTTGAATTATCACATCTGCTTCTTCCATGACCAAACTGCAGGACTTTAATCACATTTACATTTGTACTCTGCCTCCTGTTTCCATAGCATAAGAAATTCCTACAATGAGAACATTTGTGAGCTAACTTAATATGCATTAGGCTTACAGTAACCTCTACACAAATATGTACTGCTAAGATCATTAAGCCCTTGTTTGTGATTGGAAGAAGACTGTGATACATAGAACAGTTTCACTGAAGTTTATGCTCAAAAAGTCCAAGCTGTCTTGCCTTATGGTAAGATGTTCCTTCTAATGGAATTAACCTAGATGTAACACACCTGCACTTCTTCACAGCTCCCTATGTCAAGTCTTGCAGGGACATCTTGATAAAGAAACAGCCGAGCATGAGTCAGACAGGACAAATGTTACACCACTGAACAAAATTCTGGTTTTAGGGGAAATTTAAATGAAAAAGGCATTCTTGTGGAAATTTTGAAAGAAGTTTTACAGGAGATTTTGCTAGACGTAGAAGCCCAGTGGCCATTATTGAACAAAAGGTGTGAATAAAGGTTCATGCCATGTCTTTGGATTCATCAGCCTTTTGATTCAGGCTGAATGTTACCTGCAGCAATGTCCACCATAAGGATAGTTGTCTGAGGGTGAGGAACTTTAATATAAACTAACCCCTTGGCTTGCCACATAAGACAGAAGAAATAGTTGAGGGTAAAGCTAGATAAAACAAACAAACAAAAAAAAACCCCACAAAAAAGCAGTGAATTAAGCTGATGCAGCTGAGTTTAAGCAGAAAGAATTGGAGAGTTAAGACATGTGAAATAAATAACTGCTTGTTGCAGGGTCTGTTCCTCTTCCCTGTGCTGGACTAATTGATATGCAATTGAGTACATCATAAGAAAAAAATAAAAGAACAGTTTAATGGTATTAGGAAGTGTTCATGCCATGGATGGTTGACAGAATGACCAGGACACTGCTCTTTATGGGCACAGGCAAGTGTAAAGGGTTATATCTGCTTCACTTTTGTGCTTTGCTAACTGCAGGCCAGAGCTGTTTAAACCCATTAGCTCAGAGTTACTTGTGTGCTGAAACTAACTCTGCAGCCCATACAAGAGAGATAGTTTGTGTCTTGCCATCAGCAAAAGCAAAGACACAGCAAAGTTCTATTTTTGTGCACTGTTCCGGTAGGTAAAGCTGACAACAGCATTGAGAAACACTTGAAGAGAAATTTTGGTCATCTTTACAAATGGATTTTTTTTAATGCAGATGGATATTTTTTGACTTGCTGTTTCTGAAAAAAAAATGACATCTCCTCATCTGTTTGTTAGTTCTGACTGAGATTACAACAATTTAGTCCAACTAAGAGTTATTACAAAACTTTGATATAAAGGTAATCATGTTACAGTATCTAAGAAGACATTGAAATACATTGAAATCTACTCTCACCTTGATACTCAAATGCCCTGAGCATTTCAGTGCTGGTAGACGCAGTAGTTTAGAAAAAAAACCCAGTCATTGTACACGATTGTAAAAGACCAAGATTTGCTGAACAGAATGAGAATGAGCAAAAGAGCTGCATCACAGGAATGTATTGGGTGTGGATAAAGAACATATCTGTGTGAGGTGAGTACCTTCACTACCTCATCTTCCTTCAAATCATCTCCTGGTGTTGTTTGTACATATTCAGTAACAATGAAAAATGGTTTACAGGGAAAAAAAAAAAAAAGTAATATCTGTTACTAGAGCAACTGATAAATCTAGAAAAAGACACAAACTTTCAAGCACTTTCTAGCACTCTAATATTTGCATTCTTTTATTTCCTGAATAAACCCATATGGTAACAGAGTTTATTTCAAGTCTGATAGCACAAAGATAAAATTGTGCTATGACATTGTGTCTGAATTACCATCCTCTGTAGGTAAAAATCTCATACTTCACAGGGAAGGAGGTATTGCAGATCAGCCTTCATCTGTAGGATATAGGTCTGTTCTTGTACTGGACAAGAACCAAACCTACATAGCTCTCAAAGTTGTCAGTGTGTTTCTGTTAAATAAGACAGTCTGAGAATCAATCAATATTCATCTTGGCAAGCCAGTTTTCTGAATCTAACAACCACAAGTTACTCTGGTTAAAGATCTCAGAGGATATATTCTGGCTTGACTCCCATGATGATCATCACCAGTAAAACTATTCCCTTGTTTCCACTGACATTTTATTACACTTTCTCTAGACTGAATTGGCACCTTAACGGATAGAGATGCAGTTGGGCTTGTTCAGCCTTGAGAAGGCTACTGGTGAGACCTTATATCCACCTTCCAGTACCTAAACAAGGCCTGGAAGAAAGCGGGAGAGAGAGACTTTTTACAAGTAATAGGACAAGGGGTAATGGCTTTAAACAGAAAGAAGGTAGATTTAGATTAGATATCGGGAAGAACTTCAGACTTAACTGTGGAGAGGCATTGGAATAGGTTGGCCAGAGAGGATGAGGTTACCTCATTCCTGGAAGTGTTGAAGGACAGACTGAATAGGACTTTGGGCAACATGGTCTAGTGGAATATGTTCCTGCCGATGGCAGCGAGGATTGGAATTAGATGATTTCGAAAGTCTCTTCTAACACATATTATGATTCTATGACGTGGTGGCATTCACTGGAAGCCTCATTCATATGAGACTCTCCATATGAGAGCATGAGGTATGCTTCTTGTGTCAGCAACCTTGTCTCCATTGGTGACTAACCTCTGACTTCCAAAGCAAGAGAGATTGTCCCAGAATAACCTCCTCTTTCCTGAGCCATGTGTGGCTCATGGGGTATGGTTTGAACGAAAGGGAGCAGAGAAGCAGTTTACCTCTTGGGTTTCATATTCCTGTGGCATTTGTTCAGTCACAGGTATGAAGAATGCAGTGCAGTCATATAGAGTCAAATGGCTTCCCATAGTCAGAGTGGCCATGCTATAAAAATAATATTTCAACTAGTACTCTGCATCTTTCAATGTTATTGCATGACAGTATCAGAACATCCCACAGAAGGGATGTCTCGTCAGACCCAAAGATGAAGGCAAAGATAATTTGCATTTTCAAAGGGAAGTGAAGAGCCACTAAGTGTCCTGGTCAAGTTAGCAGAGGAAGTTTGAGGTCAAGTAGGAGTTTTAACTGTCTCAAACATGAGTCACATCCTTAAACATGTGGATAAATTTTTATTAACAGATTTGCCTTCCTAAGGTCTGCTATGTAAAATACTGAGCTGCTATGTAAAATACAAATCTTCAGGGTTTGTTTTGTTTTCTGAATATCTAAAGGCATTATGTTGATGACTCTATCAAAACGTAAGATGTTATTTTGCATGGTGGTCTGTTTTCAAGAATGTCTGTCATCAGCTACAGCAGTGACTAAGGGTCACTATTCTGCTAAGCATTATTGGAATGAAAAGCTAGCACATTCACAGAGAAAGACTGATTTTTAATCTATGTGGTACTGAAAACACATAAGAAAATAGAACACAGATCAGTACTTTGAATCTCTAGACTTCTTTATTTATAAATATGCACATATGACAAAAAATGTGTTGTTTGAAAATAGAGGAGTGGACACCACACGTGTTTGTATTCTGCCCTCCATATTGTCTCATCTTCTGAGAAACAAACAAAAATTGCTATAAACTGCTTGTTTCTTTCATATCTTACCCTCATTCCATTATCGTAGCACCTTCACTATTCATCTAAATGTTAATGTTGTCATCTGGTTTTGGCTCTTTGCAAGCCTCCTCTGTTTGAAAAACAAGAAAATCTACTCTCTTGGATTTTTCAAATACTTCTACCTGAATTGTGATCTTAGACTGCTCAGCATCATGGAAATAATGTTGGAGATCATCTCATACAGGGCAATCCACAAACTTGTCTCATTGCAAGATTTTCAATGACAGTGAAGGTTTCCTTAAGAACAATGAGAAAATTTTTATCTTGATGGAGGGGGAAAATGGAGGGGTTGTTTAAAGAAAAGCTTTACCTGAAAGGTTTTGAAAGGAAGGTTGAGATTTACACATGTAGCCTTGCTCAGGACAAAGATAACGAAAAACGGTTTGGCATGTCCTTATCTTTCCACCATCTTTGACCAATATTATCACCATTTTCATTTGGGCAATTCAGGGATCATGGCCTAAATAAATATGTGTGTCAGTTATTCACAGCATTTGCCTTCTGAACAAGTCATTGTTTAAAACATCCTGAGACTTGCAATCTTATTCTCTTAGGTATGTGACATTAGCATCAGCCAGAGTGTGTACTTTTTGCCTATTTCAATTTTTGTGGCAAGACGTTCCCCTTGTGCATGGTTGCTGTTTTGAGGTTGCTGCCTCACCCTACTGAGCTCCTACTGAAGTGAGTACTAGAAACTTGCTTTCATTTAGCAGTACACTATGACAGCTCTGCAGTACATATGCTTCTGCTTATGGAAGCTGGAGCTGACATTGATTAAAAAAACTGCTGCCAAAAGAAGGAAATTAAGGGTAAATGTAGCACCTCATTTTACACAACTATCAATAGCAAAGATTGGGACATCTTTAAAATATTATTGGTAACCCATCTGTGTATCACTGGGGCTATCATTAGCTACTCACGCTTTAACTGAGCGAGTTGGGAAGTTAAGGTGGCAAGAGTGAGCTACATCTCAAGAATCGTTTCTTTCTTGTTTACCCCGTTAAAAAGTTTAAATAGCAGGTTTGGTTCTGGTGACCTTTTTTAACTTCTTGTACACTTGTATGCCATGACTTGGCTCACTGTGTTGAATGAAGGTTTATGTCACTGTGTCGTATTGTCAATATTGCCTTCATGAAGTATGCAGACCACAGTAAGGCCTGTCAGGAAACAACTAATTCTATTTTCTTGAGCTACAGACATTAGATTTTATGTCAAAGATTGCCAGGTAATTCATCTGGAAGCAAGTGGGCTATTCTGACATATGGGACTACTAGGGGCTAGTAGGAGTAGATGTAACATGAAAACAGAAAAAGAAACAAAACTTTCTAGGAGGGAAATGAAAATTTAACTTTCTTCAAATTTTGAAGTTACAGCTTAATGCATAAATTCTTTTATCCCAGATGAATTGCATTTCAGATTATTATGTGGTTTGTTCACAGGAAATTGTTGCCCTACTATTCTCCACCCATTTTTCTGACAGTTAAAGAAGTATTAAAATATTTGAATGGTGGTCAAAATTCTGATCAGCTCCACTTTTGGGGCTTCAATCTACATTTTAAGGACTTCATCATCTAGACACATGGTAGAAGTAACAAGTCATAGTAGGGGGGATATTATCTCCTACAGCACTTACCTGTTTTTTTCATTTGTATCTGTTGTTCAACAGGTGATCATGCATAGCTGGAAGGGGACTATTCACACTTCAAGGCTTACACCTGCCATTGCCTTTGGTCTGTCATGCTGACTGCACATCGGCAACAGACCAAAGAGGTCTGATATTCAGAGACACATGGACAAAACAGTTTTGGTGAAGCCCAGGTTGTGGTATAGCCCAGAATTGTCATATGGACTGATATACTACCAACTTCAATACACTATCAAGAATGCAATTTATCCTCCCATTCTCTACATTTCTCTGGTAAGACTCTTTGTGAAAGGAGTCCTGCTGTTGTCATAGCATAAACAATCCCAGCTGTACAGATTTCTTAGAGTTTATTGATCTGTCTTGGTGCATCACCTTTGAATAGACACCACAGTTAGAGATATACATCTGAGAGTCAGGTATGGTAGCCTGACTGTGGGAAATCTGTGGGAAATCAAGTCTGTGTTTTACAAGAAATTGAGATTTCTACTTCACTCACTAGCTCTGAATACACAAAATCATTGGTTCGGCAGAAGGAAGTTCATGTTGCTGAGGTGGAGTTATTATTAGCACCTCTTTCAGCAGCAGCTCATCACGAGGTGAGCTTGGTTGAAGCTATGCTTTTCAGTTATAGGTAAACCTCCTCTTACTATAAAATCCAAAATACAACTAAATGATCTTGCCTTGCTGACCAGAACTTTTGATATGCTGCAGTTATGTATTCAGCTCTCTGTGGTGCAAAGTCAGTATCTACTGCTAAGTATGATTGATTAACACTCTTGCTGAAGGCAGCAGTCTAGGAAACTGCTGGCTGTCCTGAAGGCTTCTGCTGATTTTTGCAACTGCACTCTTCAGCTATCTTCTTCATTTCAATATATGAAGAGCATTTTTCACTGGAGATACTTCTGACATTTTGATTTTTTCTTCATAAAATCCTTAACTGAGCTCAGATTGACTAACTTAGATACAAAGACAACTTATCTTCCCCAGCCTCAGTAGAATGGGAAAGGAAAATAGGTATATTGGCAAGAGTTGAATTCAGGCTGTAAAAACATGTGCACAAAACCCAGGCAGCTGGATAGACTGTCACATACCTTAAATAAGCAAGAAGTTTAGACTGATATGCAGGTGTATCATTTACAGGCAAAGCAACACTTGTGCCAAGGAGACATAATATTAGCATACTCATACTTCCAAGAACTTCCTGGGATAAAACTGTGTTGCGAGAAGCTTGAGATTTGTGTCTATACTAGTATTAATAGCAGTTCTCTGTCATGGTTTAGGCACACCCAGGGACAAACGACCACATTAGCTCTTCATTCGCTCCTCTCCCTCCCGCGAGGACAGGAAGAAAAAAGCACCAAGGATACCTGGAACCCCCTAAGGACAGGGAGGGCTCACTCACCACTTAGAGTCCTGGGCAAAACAGACTGGACTACTGAACGTAGGGAAGAAACCTCTCTCTATAGCTTCCTGAAGAGCCCAAGTGGAGAGCGAGCTGCTGAGCTCTTCTCACTAGGATCCAGTGAGAAGATGCATGAGAAGAGTTCAAAACTGTTCCAGGAGGAGGCTAGGATGGGACATTTCTTTACCAAGAGGATGGTCAAACCTCAAAACAAGTTTGCTAGATGATCGATGCCACAAGCCTGTCAGTGTTGAATAGGCATTTGGACAACACAATAAGATGCTTTAGCTTTTCGTCAGCCCTGAATTGGTCAGGCAGTTGGATTAGATGACTGAAAATATTCTGTTCTGAGTTCTCATCTTTATGTGGAAAATGTTTTATCAATTCTTCAAGGAAGGGAGCAGAGGGAGTTTAGAAATCTACTTCCAGACAGGAAAATGTGAATTCTTTCTCTGTGTCTTGGTGTTCTCTGCATATTATTGAAATGCATGAAGAACCAGCAAATGGTTTGGGTGCCAAAAGCATGCTACAAGTACTCAAGTTGCTCAAAACATTAGAGGCTGTTAAGTACAATAAATTACACTTTGCTGGTACTTTTGGCAGCACCAAGGTACAGAGCAATGTTTGCTATATTTGTAAGGATATGGATCTGCATGATGATTTTCTAATCATGCATTACAGAAGAGCATTTCAGACAGCTGGGCTTGGGCACACAGAGACATTGCTACCTGCTGGGTGCTGGATTTGAGGCCTTTCTGAGAGGCAAAATGTTGTGCCTTCTTGTTCCTAGATTGGTACAAAGATCTACAGGGAAATGTAGGACCAAAGCTTATTGTCCCCTCAGCAATAATAATTACCCCTACTGAACACAAAGCTGTCCTGCAATGTTCTTCCAGCTTTTGTTCCATGTCAAAGCTGGCTGATCACACTTGCAAGAGGTCCTCACTCTGCTAAGCAATGGTGGGAGTGTTTGCAGTCTGGCTGAAGGAGCTCAGCACAAGCTAGTTAGAGATATAGAGAATGTGCCAAGGACCAAAGTTGTCGGTCCGAGATTCTGCTGTACTCAGAAGACCTTCACTATCCTAAGGGGTCATTATCTGCTCAGATGGGATACAGGTATCTGTTACAAATGTCAGCCTGAGCCTAGGCCTCTTCCTCTCATTCACAGCTATATCAGTGTCCATTTCAACCTGATCTCAACACTGCTTTGTGGGCTGTCTCCAGTGGTGAAGATCGTTGTTTCTCATGAGCTGTGCATCTATTTCAGGTGAGCGTGGATGCCTTACTTAGTACCCAGGATAGCCTTGGTTAGCATTGTAATTTCATGTCTTAAATACTTCCTCCCTGTGGTAGATGTGAGTATCAGGCACGATGCACTTCCCATCTGCACCCTGCACCTTTTCTTAATTGTAAAGAGGTTGTGGTGATAAAATTAGTATGTGGTATCAGAATCCAAGACATACGTGAGTGAAAGGCTGTGATAACCAGGCAGCATTAAGATTACTCATTCTGAGAGTCTAACTTATGCTTAGCTCTCCAGATGATGTCAATACTGTGATACAAGATTAGGGCAAGAGTGTCTGCTCAAATTGTGCCTTGCCATGAAATTTTGCCGTCTGAAACTCCTCTAAAGAAGTCATTCTGTTCTGCAGAACAAAGCTGGCTATGAAAATTAGTTCTAACTAATTTTCCTTGAGAAAACAGTTTTGTTGCAAACTTAATAGATATTCTAATCACCAGACTTTTGTATGCATTCTCCAACCACAGTACTAACTTTCTAATGTCTCTAGTCTCATCAGAGGATGATACAAAAGTAAGCTCATGCTTATTGTTATTATCTATTTTCAAGCTGAATTCGTTGAAAACAATCTCTTCCACCTTCTTCTTTTTAGATAGATGTGAAATATAAATGAGACATGTCTGGGAATTAATGGCTTTTCATCGTTTCTGTTTCTGCTCCCCCTAAAGGAGGAATTATAAGATTGTCATGGTTTAGCAAGGAGCAGCTTTTGTTTGGTAGCAGGGGGAGGGGGTTGCAGTAAAGACCCGGTAAAGAGTTCTCTTCCCCAGCTCTTGAGTTCAGACCCACCACCCGGCCCAGCTGGGCTAATCTGGCGCCTCTGCCATCACTATTTGAGGACAGGAATTTGAAATGCTTGGCAGGAGGTGTAAGGGTGGTACAAGATGGAGATGACCATGCGGACCCCACAGTGGGAGAAGGAGGAAGGAAGGAGGAGCACCAGACCAGACACCCCTCTGCAAGCCGTGGTGAGAATGCAGACTGTGCCCCTGCAGTCCATGGAGGGCAACCGCAGAACTGAGAGCCAGCAGCAGCTCCGTGTGAGTGTGCCCGGATGGGCAAGAGACTGTGTGAGGAGGTGGCCATGGCACAGGACATGCTGTGGGCTGCAGAGCAGACCCACACGAGAGGCAGAGATGAGCTGCAGCTTTTGGGATGAATGCTCGTCGGTGCAGCCCATGCAGGGCTGCCGTGTGTGTGGTACCCCACAGGGGTGCAGGGAGGACTGGTGTGGAGGCCACCTGCCCTGATGAGAGACAAACAGCAGAAAATATCGAGAACAGACTGACTGAAACCCCTATTCCCTGCCCCGCTGGGCCATTCAGCAAGGGATCAGGGCTCTGAGCCTTGGAAGAGGGGAGGGATGGGAAGAAGGTGGTCTTAAAGGGCTGTTTGTGTTCTTCATTGTTGTACCACTCTGTGTTGTTTTGAGTTTGTTATGTTTTGGGGTTTTATAGTTATGTTTTAGTTTGTTGTGGATTAAATTATTTTCTATTTTCTTCCCCAAGCCAAGTAGCTTGGTCTGTTTTGTCCAGGACCATAAGCGGCAATTAAGCCCTCCCTGACCTTTGGCAATTTTCAGGTTTTTGGTACTTAGAATCATAGAATCATAGAATGGCAGGGTTGGAAGGGACCTTTAGAGATCATCTAGTCCAACCCCCCTGCAGAAGCAGGTTTACCTAGATCAGGTTGCATAGGAACATGTCCAGGCAGGTCTTGAAGACCTCCAAGGAAGGAAACTCCACACTCTCCCTGGGCAGCCTGTGCCAGGGCTCCCTCATCCTCACAGTAAAATAGTTTTTCCTTGTATTTAAATGGAACTTTTTG
>WBNH01012485.1:29293-40531 GCA_013401255.1 Urocolius indicus
ATTAAATTATTTTCTGTTTTCTTCCTCAAGCCGAGTAGCCTGGTCTGTTTTGTCCTGCACTTTAATCGGCAATTAAGCTCTCCCTGCCCTTTAGCAATCCTCAAGTCTTTGGTACTTGAGGCTAATTGTGGTCTTTTGTTCCCTGATGGGCCTAAACCTGGACAAAGGGTAACTCAGGTCAGGAAGAGAAGCACTTGCCACTTCAGTTAAGGAAAGGTTTAACCCTAACTGCAAGGCTGAGATAGGACTGCAAGGAAACAATTACATTAAGAACTTCTGAAACCATGAAATGCGGATTCAGGCTTAGGAAGAGAAGGCAGAAACAACAATTTCATAAATCTACTTTTGATAAGGAAATGTTGCTTCTCTTACTACTGTGTAGACTCAAACTACGAGATCTTGATTCAAAATGTCTAATGCCCAGCTACAGTACTGACAAAGCATTAGTATGAGCCTAGCAAATAGGCATTTAGGCACAACTTGCAGGAAAAATATTACTTCCCTGTGCTCATGCTCCTCTTGAGGAGTTTCATCCACACATGCCTTACCAGTCTCAGAGTGAAACCTTGTTGAAGGTGTCATAGCTTAGTGGCAAGGTTCTGCCATCTGCTCAAGATTTCCCTGCTGGAGTTGTAATTTTAGGTGGCAAGGACAGAGGAGATAAGAAGAGAACAGAAATAGAACCAGCCAAACAACCCAAGACATGCTTTATGTAAAGTACTTCTCTGTTGAAATGCTCCACCTTTCCAACAAGCAAATCCAAGCCATTGGACCACTTTTCAGCACGGAGAAAGTAATTTAGAGTCCAATTCTGAACCTTAGTGCCTGGTCAGCCTCTATCTGTATTCTATACAAGTCCCTACACTGTGGAATAAAACCCACAGAATCTTTTTAATCTTTCTCTTTTACTTTATTTAATTTTAATTAAGAGGCAGTGCCTGATTCTATTTTCAGGTTTTGACACTGACTTGAACACCTTCAAGGACAAGATGATCTGCTTGCTGACAGAGAGAGAGGCTGTTACCCAAAGGAGAGAATTCAATGTCAGCAACATTTCTCCAATTGATATGAGGTTGTGTCCAGACTTTCACTCCAATATCGTTAAAAAGTTAATTACAAATGTCATAGTTTGTCTGCATAAGGCTATGTGTGCATATACAGTGGGTGTATTTGCCTTTTCAGTGTAAAGAATTCAAAAATATAAACATTAGGGCCTAAGGGTGTTTATGTTGGAACAAAGAGTTTGCGGCAGAGTCTCTGCTGATGTAACTCGGCAGCTGACAGGAGTCAGCAAAATGATGAATTCCCAGTTCTTCTGAAAGCAACTGCTCTTTCAGGCAAGATGACTTAGTGGAATCAGACCTGAATCCAATAAGCATAAGCATATGACAGCATACCTTGATGCTGTCAAGGTCTGATAATGTTCAATAATAAAGCATCCAAGGACTACAGGATCCCAAGGGTCTCTGATATGCCCAAGGCTCATCAATCTGAATGGGAACTACATATTTAAATACCTTTGAACATCTGAACCTTGAACACCACCAGTCTCAACTGTACTATGTTGTTGCAAGTGTTCAGTCAGAGAGAGATGGTTGCATTTCTGTGAATCATGTTCTTCAGAGGCTTACAGGGCCTGTTGTATCAATTTCACAATTAATTACACTCTACTTTTTTTTCACTTTGACAAACTTCATACTCTATTCAGTTCCTGTACATCAAAAACCATGTATTTGAAGCTGAAATGGTTGGACACCATTTTCCCAGCCCCTCAAAGCAGCAGTTTGGCTTCTTTGTTATGTACAGGAGGAAGAGCTAACTGCATCAGGTTTCTGGCAGCAGTTCATCACCAGCAGCCCATTTCTTAAGCAGTTGAAGAATTGCATAACTATCAGTGTCTTGACTTATTCTCTTCAAGAGACCAGACAAGCATTTCTGATAGTACTGACTTCTCTCAAAGGGAGAGTCAGCTTGAGCCCCATTCCAAGGGTACCCAAAAGAGTTCACCACTCCTCTTGGAAGAGAAGCTGATGGTGCATGATTATCCTTTGAACACAGAAGCCTGAAAAGCAGAGGTTCACCAAAAACATGGTCTGTGGAAAGGTGAACAGAAAGAGCCAGGACTGCTACACTGACAGCTTGAGCAACACCATTGTCATCCTGCCAACTCTTCTGGATGCTGGTAGGAAGATTCTCTAAAGTACCATCAGAGTTTGGTAGTTGGCCTGCTGGTAGTATGACCTCCTCATGACTCCTGAGGGACCCAGCCTGACTGTGTAAGAACAACATTCCTTGCAATCCAGATATAACTTCTCCTGCAAGGATCTAGAAAGCCAGCTGCTAGAAACAAAGACACAATTGCTAAATGGAGAGTCTGGGGTTCAGGCAAAACTGTACTGCTGCAGTTCAGTAAGCTGTCCGAAAAGAGTAATGTGCATTCATGGTGTGCAAAAATACAGCAAAAATAACCCAAAAGGCAGCACACATGTTGCAGGCTAAGAGGACATGCTCACCTCTTCACTAGCCATGGCCTAGTGGTCATTGTGCTGTTTTTGGTTGCATAAATTTACACCACTGTAGACCTGAGCTCTTCAGAGCACAGCTGCCTTCAGATAGATTTGCCTGTGAGCAAGCTCCCTTCAGAGAAGGGCTCCTGCTAATTAGTTCCTCTGACTGCACAGTACCTCTGCTGACAGGGGATAGCAGCAGAAAACCTAGGAGAAGCAGAGAAGCTTCTGGAATCCATGCCCCTGGCAGTACAAAATACATGTATAAGAGATCCCGTGGACTTGGGGCAACCAGAAAAACAAAAGTAAGCCAACCAAATTACACAAGAGAGATCTCATGCACAAGCAAAGGAATGAAAATCATTGGAGTCAAGGTCAAAATGAAGATTGCAGATTTCAGTGGTTGTAATTTCTCAGTTGAAAAGGGTAATCAAAGCTGCCAGGACATAAAATCACTGAACCAGTCGGTCACACATTACTTCATATGTAGTCAGTATAGAAGAAATTACCTTGAGACATATGTCTATTGCAAGCAAAAAACTGACAAGAGAAGGAACAGACTGGCAGTAAGCAGACGATTTCTGGCTGCAAGAAGGCAGACTATTATACATTTGTTTTTAGTCTCTTTCAACAGAAAGAAATTGGAACACTTTCAGGAAGGAAGAATCACAATTCATCTAAGAGTAATGGTAAAGACATGTCATCTCATACTGCGCTTCATCAGTCTGTGGAATTTGGCTGTTGTGATGGATCCCTGAGGCTGACCAGCAAGACAGATGAAAGTTTATAAAAAATGAGAAATAGTTACACATCTAATGGAAAAAAAAAAGAATAAATAGAAGGAGATAGAGATTCTTTATGGAAAAGATAAAAGCACTTCTGCCTTGGTACACAAACTGACATGCTAAGAGACAGAAATTTCTTCTCAAATTTGGTCTTTGTTTACTGTGAGGTTCCTTGCAACTTTGCTTAGAGCCACAGATATAGTCATAGTCAGAGATGAGACAACAATAATGCCAGTGATTCAAGGGGTATGAGGTGGTCTTCATCTTTTTCATTGAATGTATCTTTCAAGATGAAAGTTTTGACAAAAATGTTACTCTCCATTTCTTCAGAGCTAAGTGTTCCTCTCTAAGACAATTAATAAGCAAAGTTAGCTCAAGTCAGCATTAGGGTAAGCTAGTCTTGGGGCTGCTTTTTTAGTTTACAGTCACCTTTACGTTTGGTGGAGGAAGGAACCCTAAAGTGTTTCAAAAGGCCAAAACAGTAATGAATTGTTAAAATAAGGATCTTAAGATCAACATCTACATGAAAAGTTAAAGTCTTTTATCTTCCTGGATCAGTACCAGCATCTAACATACTTGCAGTGGCCTTTAATCAGCTGAGCTTAGTTCACTAAACAAGTTAAATCAATGTGATTTAAACCCAACTGTAAATCACTTTGGGTTATATGCTGATATTAACAACTGCAGAGTTGTATCTTCTCAGCTGACTTGAGTCAGTCAACAGCATACACAATCTTCGCCTCTTGTAGTTTGAAGTAATATGTCAGCTTATAATGCAGTCATGAGCCATTTCAACCACAAGAACAAAACAAAACAAACAAACAAAAAAATCCCTTATGCTTCAGCCAAAATCTCACTTCAGGGTTTCAGAGCTGCTCTTTTCACTTATCCATGGCTGTGTCTACTACCTTACCTTCAGAAGTATCTCAAGGATAAGATAGCTGTTTTCCTTAGAAAAACAGGATCATGGAAAAGTCACATCCCTTAATCTGCTTGCTATTCTTTTGCTGAGAGAGCCTTGCTGCAAGGATACATAGCTGGCTCATGTCCAGCTTGCTGTCCACCAGGACCATGCTTACGCTAATTCTGCTGGATCAGCAATGGTTCGTGCACACAGCCATGATGTTGTACAACCTGTCAGGGATAAGCGTTCTTACCCATAGCTCCATGTGGTCTCTGAACTGGGAATCATCTGTGTTGTAGGAAAAAAAAAAAAAAAAGAAAAGAAAAAAAAAAAAGACAGAAAATAAATACACCAAGACAACAGGTAAATGCAGTCAATAATCCTACAACAGGGAATTCAGATAGGCCAAGGGCAATTTGGGTGAAATTTAATTTAGGCATCTGCTATGTAAATTCCTATCCCTGTACAAGTTGTCCAGGTTTTCTTCTTATTCTGAAAAGCTGAATGAATATGTGGGAGGGTGCCTTTCTTTCCAGTTCGATCACAAGAGAGAATTTCAGAAAGATGTGGTAGTGCCCTATGAAACATAGTGTCCTGATAACCTTGGCTCTTATGTTGCAAAATAGTTAAATCAGTTAAAGTTTTGTCCTAGGCTCTTATGTTGCAAAATAGTTAAATCAGTTAAAGTTTTGTCCTATTTCTATGTCTGGACAGGAAAACTTGACAAAAGCTCAATGCAGCCTTTTAGTCTTCATCTTTCTTGGGATCCTTTGAACATACTCACCTGATGCTGGCTCAGTCCAACTGAAAGGTCTTAGAAACAACCCTGAGGTTTTCTGGTAGTTCTAAAATGCTTCCCTTTCCCTGTTCTGATCCAGCTCACCTGCAATTACAGCAGCAGTTGTTGCATGTTCAGCTCATTCCCTGCTGCTAGCAGCATCAGTGCCTCTGGCCCCTCTCATGTAGCAAAACTGAACTATGGGGAGGAAAGAAAGTTTCTAATATTTAGAAGCAAATTTGCATGGACATGTATTACTATGTTCTACATCTGAGCTGCTATGCAATTGTAAAGACCTATAAGGGAAAGCCAACAGTTTTATACTGTCTTTGTGCCACTACTGAGGATGGAAAAGCAACTCTAGCACCCCTTCCCAGGCCAGGCTTCAGGGGTCCACTGCTTAAAGGAAAACAAGCGAGGTACTATAACCTCTTTGCACAACATGTCACCTCATGCTAATTGTACCCATGAAGACAAATCATTTTCTCCTTTATTAACTGAACACTTTGTAATTTAAAAAAATAAAGAAATAAATGAGGGAAGAGTGAGGAAAAAGTAAAAAGGGAAAAAAAAAAAAGATTAAAAGTAGGACAAAGCAACTTGTGAGGTTTACCTCTGATTAGAAGGGCAACACTTGCATGAATGCGAAAAAGTGGGAAGCTGGAAGATCCATAACATGGGAAGTTTGGTAAAGACATGGTGACTTTAAGATAGCTCCCTTAACACCAGTTCTTCTTCCTTTGGGAGGCAAAACATATGAGGCACAACTCAGCAAGCTGAAAGTAAGTCTTCACTTCCTGACAAGGGACAACATTGCTATCACAATGTATCAGCAGATCTCCTGCTGAGTGAAGTCAGTCAGTTATCCTCAGAGATTCGGGGCACATAATAAAGTAATAAATAAGCAAATAAAGCTACTTGGAGCCTTTCAAATACTTAAATTTGAGCAGCTGTTATGAAAATTTATTACTTCAGAGATTTAAGTGCTGTGTCTCCCTCACTAACTGTTGTTCAGATACAGAGTTGATAATCTGATAGGATAGCCTATTCGACACACTCAACTGGGATTGAGGAGGGACTCAAACGTAGAGGAGATGTGGACATTTGGAGAGACAGCAGAAGGAATGAATTAAAACACTTCCTGTCACCTACATGTAGACAACTAAATCATCATATTTGTTCACTATGTTCTATAATTGGAGATGTGGGGAGAACTGAAGGGCTTTTCATTTTTAAGTCATACACTTCCTAAAATACATCTGGTGTCCTTATTCTTTGTTATCTTGTTAGACGTCAATATAGGAACTAAGTAGACCTTCCACTGGCTTAAAGTCATCAATAAGTTGAATGATAAAAGTCTAGTTATTTTCCTCTAAAGAGGAAAGTTGATCCAAGACTAGAACTTATGTACATTTAATGAATGTTTTTGGACTGGATCAGAAAACTTTTCTAGTCTTCAGCTTTAGATCTGACTCATTTTCTTTATCTTCATGAACCTTCTTTGTGTCCATCTTGCTCGCTTCTTCCCAGTCCATGCAAACACATCTAGTTTTGATCCAGTCTTCTTTTTTTTTCCTTGCTGTGAAACCAAACTAGAAAAAAAACTCATGAGAAACATATGGAGTAGTTTAATTGCTGTTTTTTATTACAGATTTACACCCCTAACCAGTTCTATGCCCCTCTTTATTGTAAAGAAGGCTTATCAAAGGATTTCTAATGCCTAGATCTGTACAGATGACTAGGTCAGGAGCTCTGTTCTACTTTTGTCATTCACTCTTGTGAAATAGATCTCCTTCCTGGAGAACATAAGATGAGGTGGCACCGAGATGGTGCCACAGTGCCTAACTTTGGGAAAATAATATATTCTCATATTACTATTACATAATTATAAGCATGAGTAATTATATATAGTACTTAACAATTATCATTAACAACATTAACTAACAATAGTTGTTACCGACAGCTGCTTACCAAGCTAGTGGACTTTGGATTTGCATAGAAGGTTTATTTGATCCTACCCCTAACCCTGGATTATATGCATTTAGCCTAGACCTTAGCACATAAGCCACCACTTGCAAGGAGAGAACTTGGCTGGCAAATGAGAAACTGAAATGAAGACAACAGGGTTAGAGAGATGTACTGCACTCATAGGAGGAATGCACAGCCTGCTCACATGAGGGTAATCAAAGCTTCAGGAGTGGCGAAGGAGTTAGTGAATTTCAGGAGATGACCATCACCTCTTGTACATAGTGAGTTGTTGGTTCCTACTCCCAAACTGCAGTTGACTAAGGGCTACCACAATCCCAAATTAGCTCCTAGAGTAAAAAAGAAAACAAAACCTCTGCATGGTACCTCTGTCTGCTGGGTAATGTTATGTATAGCATCATACATCTCCAGCAGCTGCAGTATAAAATGTGAAGGTAGACCTTCTCAAATCTCATTGCTTGATATGTTTCGTGGAAATAAAAAAGAAAAAAAAAAATCACAAACTATTTTTAACAGCTTAATATTTTTAGACAAGATTTCTTCTCAAGTTTCAATTTAAATTCTACTCCTGTGTACCACTACAGTAGCTTTTTAATACCATTTCTGTTAAAATATGAAGAAAACTCCTATCCAGGTATATGTTCAGCTTCTGACTTATGTGTATTTTCTCCATACAGTAGATCAATGAATCAAAGAATTTAAATGCAGACTGTTAGACTATTTCACAGTCCTGCTGGAGACAGAAACACAGTGGCCAGCAAACAGGTGTTTCCTCGCCATCCCATCAAAAGCCTTGGAAGCACATCTATCTCTCTTTAACACTGAAGCCCATGAAACATATCACCAATGTAAATCTAAGATGTGCATAAGCATTTTCAGGATTGGAACATAGAGATTTACTTTCAGCAAGTGCAGGTATTTTAGGCAAGCTCTTGAGCACAATATTGAGGCAAATAAAATATTGCAAACTGATTTTCACTCAGAAATCGTCTTTGGATTGCCAGCACTTGAGGGGAAAAGTGAAATTTCAGTTCATTTATGTCTATTTTTTTCTATGTTTGTTTAATTTATCCACAGAAGCTGTAGCAGCACTAGATATTTTGAAGCTTAGAAGAGGGAAATCCATCAGACATCTTGGATAAGTTAGAAATCTAAATCATGCTTCTTCACTTCCTCTCCCACCTCCTGCCCCAATCCCCCTTTTTTTGATTAAATGAGCTGCCCTAGGCAATTAATCTTAATGAGATCTTCATAAGTTACTGTTTAAATATTTTCAAGAGTACAGATAACATCATGCAAGGCTTTTATCTTGGAAATGAAAACTAGTACTGATTGACATCACCTCACTGTAGCAGAGCTTACAGAAGAAATATGACAGAAAACTTTGTCTGATAAATTAAATTGTAAGCTTTGTTTGATAAGGAAATATTTAGAAAGAAAATGTCAAGAAAATGCCAGGTCATCTGACTAAAGCTTTGCTGTTACTTACAGGAAGAACTCCTCCAGTATGCCTTACCTATGGATAGAAACAAATCTCTGTGTAAGTGAATATGGCTTGATTTAACTCTACTAGCCTGAAGCTGAAGCTGAGTAATTATGTCTTCCAAGAAGCAGATTATCTAAATATTTGCTATCACTCAAGAGCAAGATTTGGCCTACTGTAAAAGCACAGCTCTGTGTTCATATACTGAAGATGATCCTCAAAAACTACCATGTTGCACAGGGTTGTCTCTTTGTGACAGCACCTAGATGATCCCTGAAGCCTTTCCTCATACTTCCAATCTAGAAAATCATAGTAAATGATGGCAGCTGCCTAGCCATGCCTTTTGCTAACAAGAGTGAGGAATATCTATCTATGGCACAGCCCTCAGCTGTGTTCACTTCAGCACACAATCCCATACTTAATAACTCTTCAACATGTTATGAAATCACAAAACTCTTTTCTACCCAAAGCAGAAGATCTATGCCTAGGTCTAGATCATTCAGGTACTATTTTTAAACCTGCACATTACTTAGCATCCAACCAGGGCCTCTGGGACAGTACTCTAGGATTTGTTGCACCTTAACCTCAGGAGCATTTAAAAAGCAGAAATGAAAATACAGTCAACCTCAAGATTTCTTTGGTAGTTTAGCTAAGTTAGCTCTTGAAATCTTCCAAGCAAAAAGTGGGACTGAACATACTTACTGAGAGAGAAAAAGTTCTACAGAGAAGAAAGGTCTCCTCAGAGAAAACCAGAATTACAGTCTTTGTTCTCTGATTGTCTACCACCATTAAAAAAAAAAACAACACACGATAATAATATTATTCATTCTTTCCTATATGTCTTCAGCAGAGAACAGCCTATTATTATTTTCAATCCTATCTATCCCTGCAGCAAATGACTTCTCCATGTCCATTTCAGTCAGTAGCAATGATTCAAACACGCATGTTTAACTTACAGAGTTCCGGGCATTTACAGTGTCAAAAATGCCCTCCCCCCTCCTCCCCCAGCAATTTAAAATCTGCAAAACAGACCAGCTAGCAGTCACTTGGGTTTTGCCCATTTTCCAGTGCTTAATCAGTTGCATTATCAGTCACACATGTAATTATGTCCCAGAAGTGTCTCCTACTCAAAACACAAACTGTCCCAAAAGAAGCCCAGGAAGACAAGCATGACCTAAACAAATCTTCACCACTGTTGCTCTGCATGTATTAGGGAAACACTGATAAGAAACAGTACGTCACATTTTCATGTGAAAGCTGAGCAAAGTATGTTCCAGGAAAACTCCTACCACAGTTTCATAGCGTATGCCAGAGATCCATTTCATCTCAACAAAACAGGTTGATTTTGCAAGCAGTGTTTTCAGCTGACACTCCTTCCCACTCAAAATATAAGAGTCCTCAGATAAATGTTTCTTTCTTTTGCTACTTTTGTCATCAACATCAGGTTTCCCCACTTTCATTTTGAATGCCACTTAAGTTTATAAATGCTTCTAATTAGCAAGAGTGCAAGCCTTTTATAAAAAAAAAAAAAAGTTAGAATTTCGGTTTTACCATTTTTTAAACAGGCCATCTCATAGGATTTTGCAATGCTATAGTGGGAATGACATAAAAACTTCAAAGGTCGGTATAATCTGTTTACACATTCTAAACTATATTCCTCTGCTGCCATTGCTGACTCAGCAATATTCTTATAAGTTTCTTTATACTAAACTGAAGCCAGAGAGGCCAATATCTTGAGTACTGTGGCTGAGATTCATGTTACCATCTGAAAATTAAGCATCTAGACTAAAATAACAGTTAAGGCTCTGCCTAGGCTCACCATCTCAGATAAGATGACAGGACATTAGTTCAAGGGAGCTATTCATCCCACTTCTCTGAGAAGAGAATATTTTCCATCACGGTGTAACTACAGCCATAGTTTTTTAGTGGTCTCAAGTCTGGCCAGCAGACTCCTTTTCCAATTTTAGTTCATGATTAAAATATAAAACTAAAATATAAAACATTAATCTCAGTCAGCATTAAGCGGTGTCAGAAAACCCTGGAGCCCCATATTTTATCTTTTAATGGCAATCAGCTGGAAGTCTGCAAAAAAGTATGAAATCAACGTGAAAAATGAAAGAGTGTGTCTAATTCTAGAGTGAAGCAACTAGCTGCAGAACTGTAATTTGATGGCTGCAGCATGGGGTTTGAAGAGACATACATGGCATCAACAGAACAGACATCACTTCATTAGTTTGTACTGACTTGCAGAGCAAAAGGGATTTGAGAGGTCGCATATGACCGTAATAATAGTCTTCACAATTGTGACATATCCAGTAAGTAAAGAAATCAGACTCCCTTCTGTGTAAGCCATGGCTTACATGAGATAAACTCATCTTCTGAGCCAAAAGGTAATGAAAAAATACAACTTGAATAGCTTTAAATAATAAAGGCAGAGAACCACCAGCTTTAACTGGTTCTCCAGGTGCAGATGGACCTCTCCTGCACTTTCCAGATGGGAACTGGAGCTGTTTAGTCTAGAGAAGAGAAGACTGAGGGGGAATCTCATTAATATCTACAAGTATATAAATGGTGGATGTCAGGAGGTTGGGACATCTCTTTTTTCTATTGTTATCAAGGGACAAAGGGTAATGGGATGAAGCTGGAACACAAAAAGTTCCATTTAAACATAAGAAAAAATTATTTTACTGTGAGTGTGAAGGAGCCCTGGCACAGGCTGCCCAGAGGGATTGTGGAGTCTCCTTCCTTGGATGTCTTCAAGACTCTTCTGGGCACATTCCTATACAACCTGATCT
>WBNH01012486.1:4099-71048 GCA_013401255.1 Urocolius indicus
TTGTTTTTTTACGATGCAGACATATCAGATTTGGGAAACTGGCTCTACTTTTCAATGCTGTCACTATGTTGGGAAGAATATCAAAATATGGCATGTTCAGGTTTGACAGCTGTTGCCAAATTTTCACAGCCCTCATGCAATTCAACAGAGAGTGTATATGAAAGAGTAAACATTTTCTGGTGAGAAATTTTTGTGTGAGCTTAATGGAGGTACATGAAGATATTTCAGAGGCAATTATTCAAAGGTTATTCTTTATAAAAAAGAACAGTGCATATTGCTATACATTTCTGACCATAAAGACAAACAGTTATTCAGCAACATCAGAACAATATCTAGGTTTTATGTACTAGAACTTGAAACTATCTGTTCCGCTGCCATTCATTTTCTAAATGGGATGGGGAAAGTGGTAATGAATAAGCTGTGTAGATGCTTTAATAACACTCAGGTAAAATACTGTATGAACATACACCCTCAGTAAGAATTGAGAAAGTGCACTAAATGCTAGGAGCTTCTGGGATTTAAAAGAATAGAGGACAAATGAGGACATATTAAGGTACTACATAAATCCATCGTGTCTCCACATTTTGTAGTTCTGATTTCCTCCTTCAGAGCTGCCACAATAGAAAGGGCAAAAAAGAATATCAATGATAGGGAGCAGCTTCTCTAGGAGAGATGACTGCTTTGACTAGGATGATGTTGGCTGAAAAAGAGAAAATGACGGAAAAGGTGATAAACAGTCCATATAAATCATATGAAGGCAGATATATGACATCTTCGTTTATAAAATCATGAGAGGGATGACAAAGGTGAATGGAGGGAAATCATTCACTGTCAGTTCCAAGGCAAGACTCGGGACCATCACAGGAAACACAACAAAAATGCCCAGAGCTGAGGATGTTGAAGCAAGAAGATGCAGCTTGGAGGAGTTTGCAAGAGAGTTTCTGTTGCAAGTATGTGGAGACAGCTGCAGCACCAAGTATATATTTGGTTTGAATATATGAGTGGCCATTTTTTTTCCCATCTAGCAGAAATTGAGAAGATATATCAAAGTTTCAATCTGAGTTCTCCAAAATAGCAAATAATATTGAACAAAGTTTGTGCAATGATACCAGGAATACTGTTATAACATAGCTCTGTACATAGGTAGTTTGAAAAATAGCATAGACCATAACCTTTTAGTGTACAAGAAAAAGTACTAAAAATCGAGAATTACAAAATACAGCTACTTCATATTTTTTCAAGAATCACTGTTCTTGAAAATGTATACAATCAATTTTTAAGTCATATCAACAATGAAAAAGAGTAATAGGCTGGAAAAAAAATAAACCACACTTTATTACATCTTTTAATTTAAAAGCATATGCCAAGTTTCATTAACAAATCTCTCTGAGAAAAAAAAAATCAAAAAATTAAAGGGTATAAAATTTACTCTTGTGTGAAATTTGAGATTTTTGTTAAAAGTTGCATGAATTATTTTAAGATAATAAAATCCTTTAGGCTGGAAAAGACCTTTAAGATCATCATGTCCAACTGTTAACATAGCACTGCCACATCCATCACTAAACCATGACCTTAAGACCGACAGCTATATATCTTTAAATACCTCCAGGCATGGGGACTCAACCACTTCCCTGGGGAGCCTATTCCAATGCTTGATAAGCCTTTCAGTGAGGAAATTTTTCCTAATAATCTAAACCTCCCCTGGTGCAATTGGAGGCCATTTCTTCTTGTGCTGACACTTGTTACTTGGGAAAAGAGAACAACCTCCTCCTTGCTACAACCTGCTTCCATGTAGTTGTAGAGAGTGATCATGTCTCCTGTCAGCCTCCTCCAGGCTAAACAACTCCAGCTCAGCTGCTTCTCATAAGATTTCTTCTCCAGATCCTTCACCAGCTCAATTTCTCATCTCTGCACATGTTCCAGCACCTCAGTGTCTTTCTTGTGTGAGGTGCCGAGAATTGAACGCAGTATTTGAGACGTGGCCTCATCATTACCAAGTACACGGGGATGATCACTTCCCTGGTCCTGCTGGTCACTCTATTTCTGATACAAGCCAGGGTGCCTTTGGCCTTCTTTGCCTCCTGGGCACACTGCTGGCTCAGATTAAGGCAGCTATCGACCAATAATGTGTAAGAATATTCAATACTTTTGTGTAAGGCAATTTATCAAAGTCATTTGCTTTGCTGCAATGCAAGTTTTATTATGCAAATGTAAAATAAAATCACTACTACAGCTGCATATATTGTTTGCTTTCCTCAACTTAATTTCTATGTTGACAATAGAAAAATTAGGGTTCTTTATATTTAATTCATTTCAGTATGGACATTATTCAGCTATGCATTGTAAAATGACAGTTTGATTTGGTTTTGCTTGAATATTTTTAAGCTTTTTGACCTGTAAAGCTATAGTGTGCACCAGAAGAAGGCTTTAGCTTCATGTTAATATTCAATATTTTACTCACAAATCGAATTAGTTGGAGAGCTGCAGTTCCCATAGTAAAGCTTCTTGGTATAATGTACAGCTTAGTGCAGATTTTATGCTATTAAGCAATTTTACTGGCTTTGTTTACCAGTTCTTCTATTTACCTTAAAATGATATGTCAAAGGCAATACTGCCAGAGCAGCATTAGTACAAGAAACTGCTATATCTCTTTTGAAAGCATAAAAGCCATTTACACTGGAAAAAACTATTGAAAGAGATTGAAATTCAGTGTTGAAAAGGAACTTTTTTCTTCTGAGCTAAAGCCCAGTGAACAAAATTAAATATTCCATTTGGCTCAGATGGATTGGATTTAGGCTTCAAAACAGTGAATAGTAATTCGAAATACTACTTGTGAATAAGGCTGTAGTGGGCCATGGAAAAGGAGGCTGAGCTTTTATTAATTCTAAAGACCAGCTTGATCCTAGGAAAATTCTGCTGCAGGTTTAATTCGATGCAGGCTGTGCTTCCCAAACACTTCAGCAGTGATGGTGCCTTGCATGAGTGAGCTTATGTTTCTGTTTACAAGAATGTGAAAGTGAAAAAGAAAGTGAAAAAATCTAACTTCAGGACAATTAATTAACAAGAGAAAAAGCTCAATAGAACTTTGTAAGGCATGCTTAAGAAATGAGAGGAGTAAGAAAATGATAGAATTGCTTATTTTTTGTTTTCCATTGTGTTGTGGTTTGGCCCAACTAGCAAAGAAGTACCACAACAGTCTCTCGCTCAGTGCCCCCCCTTCACTCCCACCTTCATTAGGATGGCAGAGGCCCCAGCAAAATGGGAGGAAAAAGATAAGACAGGCTGTTGTTGATTAAGACAAGGGCAGGGAGGGCTCACTGCCAATTACAGTTCCGGGCAAATCAGACTACAGTACTCAACTTAGAGAGGAAAGTAGGAAAGTTTACTCTACTACCTACAAGAAACAGAACGGAATGAACACAAAAAGGGAGTAGGATAATGAGAAAATTGCAATAATTACTTAAAAATCTCCCTCCTCCATCCCTCCCTTCTTCTCTGGCCCAGCTCACTGCTCCTGATAGCTCTACCTCCTCCCCCCACAACAGCTCAGGGGGCTAGAGAATGGCGGATGTGGTCAGTCTCTCACAGATGGGCTCTGCTGCTTCTGTCTTCTTAGATGAGGATGACTCCTGGCATTCTTTCCCTGCTCCAACACGAGGTCCTTTCCCCAGGACACGGTCCTTAATGAACTTCTCTGGTGTGGGTTCTTCCCAGCAGCTGCGGCTTCTGCTGATATAGGATCCTTGACATGGAACACAGTCCTTAGTGAATATCTCTGGCATGGATTCTTCACCATGGTTGCAGTTTCTGCAGATAGAGCATCCCTGTCTCGGGACATGGCCTGTTCTCAGCATAAGTTTAATGAGCTGCTTTGTCATGGGTTCCTTCCCACAGTTACAGCTTCTGTGAATATTGGATCCCTTCCTTGGGACACGGTCTTCTCCGGCCATAGTGGTACAGAATCCCTCCCTTGGGAGAAGGCCTCCTCCATCCATAGTTTTGATGAAGAAAACCACCATCCCTGGCTCAGGGTCTGTAGTGAAGTGATTAGGTCCCTCACACGGGACATAGCCTCCTGCGGTCATAATTACTGCCCCTGGCACAGGGCCTTTAACGAAGTGTATCTCTGCCCTTGGCTTGGGGTTCTTAGCAAAATGAGACTCTGCCCCTGATATGGGGTCATTATTAAAATAATGCAGGATCTTTAGCAAAATGCAAACAAATCTCATCTTCACCAGATTTCTCCGTAGGATGCAGGGGAGTCTCTACTCCAGCACACCTCCCCCTCTCTTCCCTCACTGACCTTGGAGTCCACATGGTTGTTTCTCTCACTCTTCCTACTCCTTACACCACCAGCAGGTGGAGAAGAAGAGTGCAGAAGAAGGAGGAAAAAGCTTCCTTTTTTGTCTTCTTCTTAGAAAGTGATGGTGCAGGTGCCTAATTGGCTCAGCTCCAGAAGTGGGTCTGGCTCAGAGCTGAGGAGAGTTTTGAACAACTTCTTACAGGAGTCATCTTTACAGCCCCTTCCCCTTTACCAGAGAAAGCTGTAATGTCAAACCATGACATATTGCATCAGGACTTTTTCTGGAGAAAATAGAGGTAGGCAGAAAATGACATTGTTGTGAGGGTTCAAGAGAAAAGACTAAAAATATGGATGAGAGAAACTGCAACTAGATTTCTAAAACCACCAACTTGATTGATGTTTTGAAGAATATACTTTAGTGGTCAGTGTCGTGACTTTATGTTTTTTATTTACTTTAAGAAGGATAGGCAACAACTTATGCAAAGAGCAGAACAGGGAATCTTCATCAGAAAAATTTTATGTTAGGAATGAGGTTCAAAAATTAATACACTACAAAAGCACAAA
Organism: Urocolius indicus; assembly: GCA_013401255.1. NCBI lineage: Eukaryota > Metazoa > Chordata > Aves > Coliiformes > Coliidae > Urocolius > Urocolius indicus. The sequence continues at coordinate 8,967 of WBNH01012486.1, forward strand.
GCATAATTTCCATATGAGAAAAATATTTTGTCTCCCACACCTTAAAGTTCTCCTAATCTTTGCTGTCTTTTTCCAGTGTAATCTGTATTGGCAGGCAAGTGCCAGAAGACACAATTCTTTTCCCAGCTTGCTATTGGCAAGTACTCTTCTGTCTTACACAGACACACATACATAAAACCTAAATCTAACACTACTTATAAATCTAATTTCATTTATTGTTGCTTTGAAGCATGCCTATGACACTGGTGACAGCCAGCACAAAGATTTTAAATGTATGCCTCAAATCTTTGCATCTCACCTTTCTGTAATATCAAAATGTATTCTTTATCACTTCACTCATTAACATCTATAAATATGTCCTAAAGGAAATTATGTGAAATGAGTTTGATGAATCATTGTGACCATTGCTTCAATTAAGAGGACAACTAAGAGGATGATAATTTTAGAAAACATTGGATTTATAAAATTAAGTCTGTATTTATTTGGAGACAAATTGCTAAAGTGATACAATGAATCTACTTCCTACTAGTCATGTAAATGTTTAAGAAACAAAATTTTAAAGGAATATCATTGAGGGCTTCATTACATGGCAGTTACTGCTTCTCTGACAGCAAATGAAGATGTGAGAGGAAACAGAATGTAGCTTACTTCCCAAGCAAAATTCTAGATGAAGATGCCCAGCTGGATCAGTAACTCTTAACAGCTACTCCTTCCTGATAGCAATTCCCTCATGTTTCCAGCCACTCCAAAAAGGCTAGAGCCTATATTGACAGATCTGCAGAATTCCTTAATTCCCACAATCCCCTATCACCCTTTTCACAATCTCATTTTCACTTTCAAGCTTCTAGACAGAGATCCTTCCACCTCTTCTTTCAGCCTCTCCAAGGCTTCACTGCAATCTAGTTCTAATCAAGATATGCTTTCTTTGAGTAATTTACTTTCTAACTAGCCCCTCCAAATCTTCTCCCTTCAGCTCTTATGTTAAATCTTGACCATCCACTCATTGCTGAGTTCAAAACTGTCCTCTCAGATATTTGGTGACAGAATCCAGTACTGAACTGGTTGACATCTGTGTCACACTCACAGTCGTATCAGACTGTAGAGTTCACCGTTCCTGTTTCTAATTCTTAGTTATAATCTTTGACTGGGAAAAAAAAATCTGCTGGGGTCAAAATTTTTACAAAAATAAGAAGAGTTATGGTAGCACTATTACAGAGCATCTATGTTTTCCTACAAGTATAATCAACCTCTTTTCTTGTTCTTTCCCCAAGTAGCCAAGTTGTGTTCTCTGTAGCCTACATCCCACAGAGATGACAATGGGGATCACTTTTCTGCCATGTTGGGATCCTCCTAAAGAGTTCCATCAAAGCTACATAATTAAGTCCTTAAAGGTAACAGGTTTTCGGGAGGCTGATTTTGAACTGCCAACCTAGAGCTTTAAGTCTCTTCTTTGTGTGCTCATTCAGATAATCTCTCACTGCACATAATTTTCTCTTTCCTCCAGAACCCCTGTGCACAGAAGACTTTACTTTCAAACTATTTTGTCCTGCTTGGATGCAATTTCTGATCCACTATGGTCAGATCATAGAATTGCATTTCAAAATCATGTATTCTGTCTTGTCTTTGAGAAGATATGTATTGGTACTTGTACAGAAAGATAAAGATGACTAACAATCCCCTCTTCCTCCAATATTACAATACGATTAAAGTTCTGTAGTAATTCAGTTTTAAAGGAGGAAAACTGTATATGAACTGCAGTTTCACTAGCTTAGTAGGATTTCCATTAGAGAAGACTTTAGTTGCATAGTAACAATGTAGTAGGCGTCCGGAAGATCTCGGATTGTAACGCGAGGGGTGAAGAGGAAGTGAGAGGTCTGGCACAGGGCAGAGATAGAGGAGGTGCTTATGCCAGCAGATATAAGGGCATAACATAAACAATAAAGGGGAGACAGAGCACCATCCGCACCGTGTGTGCAGTGATCCTTTCCCTCGACTGTCGGAGAGCTGGGAGGTCAGTCTGAACCACCAAGTAGTGTTGCCTGCAACAGCAACAGAACAAAAAAAAGATAAATGCAACATTGCAGATGATGAACAGACTCTCAGCTCACAGCTATTCAATAGAGTGTGTTCACCATCAACTGTCAGAGTTATTAATTTAATTAAATACAAACAAAAACTTAAACATAAATGACATTATTTTAGAACATAACTTTGAAGTCAGTATGGTATAAAACTGTGACTTGAAATACTATAATGTTTTACCAAGGATACAGATCTGTATATAGCTGCAGGAAATAATTTTTAAATTAAGTACAAATATTTATTCTAAGTTCAAAACATAAATCTATTTAAAGACAAACTGATTGACTTTTCAGTGATAGTGTTATCATGTTGTAAGTTTCTGCAACAATTTGAAATAATTCAGAAAGCATTAAATCCGTATACTATTCATTGTTTTCCTTTGAAACTGTCATGATTTAAGCTCAGCTGGCAACAACCAAACCACGCAACTTCGTACTTACTCCTCCTCACCTCAGCAGGATGGGAAGGAGAATCAGGAGGAAACAATACAGTTTTGTGGGCTGAGATAAGGACAATTTAATACAAGAGCACAAGGAGAGAAGAAACAGCCATAACAACAACAAAGGAATATAGAAAATTATAAATACAAACATAAATGCGTGTATATATATATATATATATAAAATACAATGGAACAGCCAAAGAACCCACACCAGCTGCCATGCTTCAGCAGGTCCCCTTATATCCTGAGCATGACATCAACACTGTATGGAATAGCCTGGCCACTCTCCCTTGCAATGATTGGTGAAAATTAACCTCATTCCAGCCAAACCCAGGACAGAAACATTGCATGCTATATGTCTATTTAATGTCCTTCGTAATAGAAAAAGAGAAGGAGTTTCTAATATAAATTAAAAATAAATCATTTTCTCAAGGTAAGATTATCCTGCAATTCCTCACTTTCCTTCCTGGAAAGTTTTAGCAAGAGCATATAGAAAGACTTAAATGAAGTATGCTACCTTCCTTACAAAATGAACAAGAGATACTTAAACCAAGTTGCTATTATATGCTGAGAACAGCTATACAAACTGATGTCTTTAGGATCTTACTGATGGAGAAGAGTGAAATAGTTGGAGAGCTACTGCATAGACAGAAAAAAAGACCTTATATTATATTATCGGTGGCAGGTGCAATCCTGTATTTTAATTTGTACCATTGGGGTTTTAAAAATTCACATCTGTAATGTTAGCATAATCTGATTGTTTCTGCATCCATGTTTATTCATAAACTTCTACTTGACTGTACAGATGCTAAAAAGAATGAAGAGTTCTCATTTCCACCGTTGTTTCACCAGTGTATTTTCAATGAATTCAAGTTTTAGGCAATTTTATACTAGACAGACTGAGAGAAGGATTGATTAAATGACTAAAAAGTGAAATCTTATTTCCCAAGGGACAAAGAATTATGCCATCAGTAGTTTAAAAGACCACTGAGGATGACTCATCTTAATGTATAGAAATAAAATTGTCCTTTCATAATTCTTCTGCTTAATTTTTTGTAATCAAATTTAGCACTGCAATGATTATATTTCTGGTAATTGATTTCTAGTTTTTTTGTAAGATCTTTAGATATACATCTACATGACAGATATTTTTACCTGTATAAGGCTTCACATCAGTTCACCCCTATCAGGACTTTGCATTTTAATTTATAGTCAGGTTCTGCTCTATACTTAGTTGAATACTTTGTTTTGTTTGATTTGTTTGGGTTTTTTTGTTTGTTTGTTTTTCAAGATTGAAATATACATCTTCAACTGTTCTCACACTCAGAAAGTAAGAAAGGGCAGAGAAAAAGGAGCAGGTGGTTTATTGAGTTTGCACGGCTTGGTTAGGACTGGAGTATTGATCAACTGCAACTTTGCAGCAAGTCCTAATATATATTCTATTCTCTTTCTGTTTAGGTAATAGAAAAAGGTAGTGGTCATTTTGTGCATGTATCAAACTTGTGTGAAAAACTTTCTTGATAAGTTTTTAGTGATATTTAAAAGTGAGCTCATAGTGTATTATTTCAGTGAAGTTTTTACAAACAAGTGATTTTATAAATTGTCAGCTACTTATCTGCATAAACCAGGATTTAAGCACTTCAGCTATTGTCTTCAAGTAATACTAGTCACTACTGAAAAGAATAATTCTGGATTTTTATTTCTTCTATTTATTTATTATCAGGTTAGTTTTGACTTGCATGTGCTTTATTTTACCACGTGGCCATCCAGATACTTCTGAAATGAGAAATGGGACATAGAAAGGGCATAAGGGCAACAAGCAGTAGCTTAGAGGTTTCAGAGACTGCTTCTCTTGGTTTCAATCCTCTTGTATAACGTACAGAAAAATATCCTTAATAGAGTGAAGTTAATAAGTAAAAGTAGCTCTCAGAGTTGTGTTCTTTATATCGATTTAGAATAATTGTTTTATCCTGCGGTTGTTTTAATACTTAAATGTAGCCAAATGTTTTAAAAATTACTTCTATTTCACAAAACTAAGATACTGAATCAATTACTGACCTCCTCGTGCCTAATTTTAGATATCTATTATTTTAAAAGTGTTTAATCTGCAAATTAGCTTATGTAGCTATAAAAGTTTTCCATTAGTTTTTCCTTGTTTGTGGAATAAGAATGTATCATTTGTGAAGACTGACTGAAAACTCTTACTAAATACTTATTGAGTTATTTGCTTATAAAATACAATTATGCAGCTCTGTGTCAGCAATGATTCAGACTTTTTGTTTCTTTGTTTGGAGATTTTCTGTTACAATTCATGTCTGAGCTGTAATAGCTGAAGATATAATCACAACACCTCCATAACCTCTATAGTCTTATGTTACATATCCATACAAATCAGCAAATGGAAGTTAATCCCCATGTTGTGTTGGGAATTAATGAATATAGCTTTTTAGATCCAACTCAAATAAATCTCTAGCGGTGAGATTTCAAAAAACAGTAGTCACTAAACAGACCTGTGATACTGAGCACTATCAGAGTTTCTATTTCTCCTGGATAAGTGTAGCACACATGATGAACATGAGAACATATGAATTGAACTGTGCAGCGTTACTGTATGAAAAATGATAAAGAATATTCAAAGTCGGTTTAGGCTTATGTTAACTTCCCTTCACCAAGGAAAGCTCAAAACAGACAAAAGAAAGCCTGTATAAATATCTGTGTGTCTATATACTCATACACAGATTCAAAAAAATTATTTTATTTTTGTTTTTAAAGATAGAGAAATTTGAGCTAAAATCTGTGGTCAGTTAATAATTTTATAAAAATACTTTCATTAGAATAATAGTTAAGATTTCTCTTTTCCTTAGCTTTTATTAGTTAGAATTGAACATATAATTGCACATAGTTAATAATTTACAAGCATTATTTATTCCACATATAACATAAATATTTAATTTCAACTGTACTAAATCAAAGCTGTATTTGATTGTGGATTTTATCATGCATTACTCTTGCAACAAATTAAATACTTCTTAATTAATTTTTAATACAACAGATAGTAATATTTTGTGATGATTGTTTCTTAGTAATTAGATTTCATCATAAAAGTTTAGGGTTTCTGCATGTTTTCTTTATTTGGATGTTCTTGACAGTTTGAATTTTATAAAAGTGACAGGAAAAGTTGAGAAATTCACTAAAATCACTGGTGTCTTAGTTTTCATGGGTTTTTCTAATGTAATTTACTTTTTTCTCATTTTTATAGTATAAAGATTTATTACAAGTATAATGAAGCAGAATATCCAGTAGACTGTCTTTAATTAATTTTTTTTTAATCTTGTTGGATTCTGTATGCTTAATTGTGCTTTTACAGAAGAATTCTGTGGCTTCCTTTTCTTTTTCCATTTTACTTTTCTGTAGAGTAGACTGGAAGACCAAACAGTGGAATATAGGATTTGTGAATCAGAATATACTAAAATAAAAAAAAAAAAAACATGTTTGCATATCATATTCTAAGGGTAGAATTCAGAAAAATATATGTGCAAAAACTTAAAAAAACAAAAACAAAAACAGAAGTACAAAAACTTTCAGCTAAATTTTATGGTCTTCCTGTGAGTTTCTCTCTGTTAATGAATATTTGTCCACTGCTAGTGCTGTTGAAGTATATGCAGTGCTAATGCCTTGTAAGAGCCGCTTTGAGAAGAAGCTAAAGGACATGTTTTGATTTTTTAACAGAAGTTAATTGGAAAAAAACAAACATAGTAATGTCCCATTCTGCTATGAAAGCACATCAAGATGCCTCATCTTGATCTCATATGCAGATAAGTTGAAGACACCTAAGTTACTTTGAAGTAACTCATGATATACAGCAGAAAACAGGAAACACAGTAGGAAATGGTAGCAGTTAGTGCAATTAGGGTAAACTGTGCAATTTAGCACTGTCACAAGCCTCAGTTTTGTAAAGGTCTCTACTTCATGATAGAGACAAAGTGAAATTATTGTTGGGACTTAAAAGGTTCAAGTGTAGCCTTGAGGAAGAAGAAAGATATTGAAATTAGTCTAGATATCCCTGGACAATAATGTTTGTAAGAATTATGGAAATGTCATTGGAGAAAAATATGGTATCCAAAGCTGCAGCTGCTTTACTCTTCAGTCTCAGGCAGACAACAATTCAGGAACAAGTAGAGCACTAGTTTCCATTTAAAGTTACCACTGAAGAAAAATGATGGAGTTGACCATTAATGCAAAAAGGAAGACGAGCAGCCATACGTTACTGAGGAAACTGTCTTCACATAAGGTATTCCTACTATTGTTATTTTAAAATGCAAGTCCTATAGTAAATCCCACAGAGAATCAGGTGCAGAAAAAATTCTGTCCTTTAACCAGAATCCTTTATTCACAGTTAGTATACAAAATATTCTTATGTGGCAAGATTTCAGTTATCTTTTGTGTATATTAAGAGTCCTTTTTTTTTAATCTGTTGTGGTTTCTCCTGTCAACAGCTAATCACTTTGTCACAGCTATTCTCAAATAATTCTTCCTTGTCTTGTTTTCAAAACTATATTAAAAAAGACATAATCCCGTTTCAAAAAGGACTGAGGAAAATATACCACAATCCTAACCTAAAGAAAATTAAACGCATTTTAAAAAGCTAAAAGGCACCCACAACAACAACAGCATTCATTTGAGGATGAAAGTAAGTCCATAGAATAATCTGATTTTTGCTGATGTTAACTTTTTTTTGCTTTCTTAGACTATAGTTCTTAATTAATCTTTGACAATACAATCAACAGCAGCTTAAATGTCTTTGACTTTTTGGAAATAATATTTTTTTAATATTTTATTTTTTTCTTTACATTTTTTGTTACTGCAAATGAAATCTAGAATTTCTTTCCTTATGTCAATAGTGATCAATACCTAATTCAAATATTACAGTCATGTCAGTGTTACGTTGGTGGAATTGTGTCGCCGACGGAAGGAAGACCCGGGCACTCAATATGAGTGATCAACGAGCTTCGTTTATTAATCGTGCTTACCCAATATTTATACTCTAGTTAATTAACTCATACATAGTGCAAAGCTGAGCTCCTAATTGGTGCATGTACAAAGGATCAGTCCCTCCCGCTTTTCCCATGCCTTTCTTACTGCAAAAACAACCTGTTATTGTATANCATATAACATAAATATTTAATTTCAACTGTACTAAATCAAAGCTGTATTTGATTGTGGATTTTATCATGCATTACTCTTGCAACAAATTAAATACTTCTTAATTAATTTTTAATACAACAGATAGTAATATTTTGTGATGATTGTTTCTTAGTAATTAGATTTCATCATAAAAGTTTAGGGTTTCTGCATGTTTTCTTTATTTGGATGTTCTTGACAGTTTGAATTTTATAAAAGTGACAGGAAAAGTTGAGAAATTCACTAAAATCACTGGTGTCTTAGTTTTCATGGGTTTTTCTAATGTAATTTACTTTTTTCTCATTTTTATAGTATAAAGATTTATTACAAGTATAATGAAGCAGAATATCCAGTAGACTGTCTTTAATTAATTTTTTTTTAATCTTGTTGGATTCTGTATGCTTAATTGTGCTTTTACAGAAGAATTCTGTGGCTTCCTTTTCTTTTTCCATTTTACTTTTCTGTAGAGTAGACTGGAAGACCAAACAGTGGAATATAGGATTTGTGAATCAGAATATACTAAAATAAAAAAAAAAAAAACATGTTTGCATATCATATTCTAAGGGTAGAATTCAGAAAAATATATGTGCAAAAACTTAAAAAAACAAAAACAAAAACAGAAGTACAAAAACTTTCAGCTAAATTTTATGGTCTTCCTGTGAGTTTCTCTCTGTTAATGAATATTTGTCCACTGCTAGTGCTGTTGAAGTATATGCAGTGCTAATGCCTTGTAAGAGCCGCTTTGAGAAGAAGCTAAAGGACATGTTTTGATTTTTTAACAGAAGTTAATTGGAAAAAAACAAACATAGTAATGTCCCATTCTGCTATGAAAGCACATCAAGATGCCTCATCTTGATCTCATATGCAGATAAGTTGAAGACACCTAAGTTACTTTGAAGTAACTCATGATATACAGCAGAAAACAGGAAACACAGTAGGAAATGGTAGCAGTTAGTGCAATTAGGGTAAACTGTGCAATTTAGCACTGTCACAAGCCTCAGTTTTGTAAAGGTCTCTACTTCATGATAGAGACAAAGTGAAATTATTGTTGGGCCTTAAAAGGTTCAAGTGTAGCCTTGAGGAAGAAGAAAGATATTGAAATTAGTCTAGATATCCCTGGACAATAATGTTTGTAAGAATTATGGAAATGTCATTGGAGAAAAATATGGTATCCAAAGCTGCAGCTGCTTTACTCTTCAGTCTCAGGCAGACAACAATTCAGGAACAAGTAGAGCACTAGTTTCCATTTAAAGTTACCACTGAAGAAAAATGATGGAGTTGACCATTAATGCAAAAAGGAAGACGAGCAGCCATACGTTACTGAGGAAACTGTCTTCACATAAGGTATTCCTACTATTGTTATTTTAAAATGCAAGTCCTATAGTAAATCCCACAGAGAATCAGGTGCAGAAAAAATTCTGTCCTTTAACCAGAATCCTTTATTCACAGTTAGTATACAAAATATTCTTATGTGGCAAGATTTCAGTTATCTTTTGTGTATATTAAGAGTCCTTTTTTTTTAATCTGTTGTGGTTTCTCCTGTCAACAGCTAATCACTTTGTCACAGCTATTCTCAAATAATTCTTCCTTGTCTTGTTTTCAAAACTATATTAAAAAAGACATAATCCCGTTTCAAAAAGGACTGAGGAAAATATACCACAATCCTAACCTAAAGAAAATTAAACGCATTTTAAAAAGCTAAAAGGCACCCACAACAACAACAGCATTCATTTGAGGATGAAAGTAAGTCCATAGAATAATCTGATTTTTGCTGATGTTAACTTTTTTTTGCTTTCTTAGACTATAGTTCTTAATTAATCTTTGACAATACAATCAACAGCAGCTTAAATGTCTTTGACTTTTTGGAAATAATATTTTTTTAATATTTTATTTTTTTCTTTACATTTTTTGTTACTGCAAATGAAATCTAGAATTTCTTTCCTTATGTCAATAGTGATCAATACCTAATTCNGGAAGCAAGATGTAAAAAAAATTCATTGTTTTAAAACAATTGAAAAATGTTGAGTGAGAGTTATGTAACAGAGAGTTATGCAGAATTCTTGTTCTTCAATGTTTTTTCTACTTAACTTTCTATGTGAGGAATTGGTATGATAATGTTTGCCCTTCAAGCTCTCTGAAAATCAGCATCTGAGATGTGATGCTGGATGAATTCAGTGCAATTTCTGATTTTCTTATCAAATAAGTAGATACCTCATCTTTCTGATACAAACATTCACATTTACACATATAAAACAGTGAAAAATGATGAATATATAAGGACTGCAATAAACTTTCCTTGGAATTATTGTGAATAAACTAATTTTCTTGAGCATTCTGTAAAACAAGAAAAGCAAACAACTTCAGAATGTGTATTTCATTGATATGGAAATATATGAAAATTCTTACTGCAACATTACTTTTGTTGCTCTCATATTTTGATTGCCTGTGGGTTTATCTAAGCTGTTTATTTTTTAAAGAGATTTTTAGTATATTTGGTATTTAAAAACGCTAGGTTATAAAAAGAAAGTCATAATTATTTTTTATAAACATCATCATAGTGTCACAGAAGCTAGCAGAGTTATTCAATTTTGCATCAGCTGAGGATCTAATAAATACATGAACCCTTGGTTGTCTTGAATCATAAGAGCAGACCTCAGAATACAAGTAGTAAGCAGGTCCATGCTGTGCAGTTAAGCTGCAGGAATGTCACTTCACCATGGTAGATCTACTTCCCATGTGACATCTCTAGGAGGATTGAACATTCTGATATTTGCTATATAAAAATTCAATAACAAGGTAAAATTTATTTTCCTGCTATACTAAAGCAGTTAGCAAGGTCTTGAATTGCCTTTTATTGCTATGGAACTTCTTACAGACCACATATAGATGTGCTGTTTGTCATTCATGTAGAATTAATTTGTTTCTGTAGATTATATATGTGGCAAAATCCAGATTTGGCTTCTTTATATTTTTTAATTTATCAACATATTCTATGGTCCTTACAGCTTCAGAAAGAAGAAAAAAAAAAACTCATTATGAGTAATTAATATCCTCTTGCCTGATAAATTTTTACCTTGTTTTCCCTAAAACAAACCAAAAAAATCCCTGCTGTCTGCAGTACATACAATATGTCACTGAAGCATAACCAGAACACATGCCCTTTGTGCCTCCATAAGCGAGATGCTCCAAGGACCATTTCCTTATGTTTGGTTCTGAGTTCTATGAAAATACTGCTAATTATTGCTGACCTAGTCTGTGACACTATGGATTCAATAACACATTTTCAAGTATAAATTGAGCAACAAGCTATATCATTATACATCTCTTATTCCCCTCCTTGGGACACTAAGGGAGAGGATTAAAGTAATTCTGAATAACCTATGGACCTTGTAGTTAATCCCTGTTGTCTGAGGAGCGATGAAAAACCTCTCCTAAACTGTATTTTTTTTAGCTGATTTCATTTGTGCTAAAACACTATTTATGATATTTTCTGCTCTTCAACTCTGGAGAAAAGGGTTTATGAGGACAAAGAGACAATGACAAGAGTATTATAAAATTAATTATATTATATAAGTGCAATTTGCATTGCCTAGGCAAGCAGTGGGTATCCATAGTTAAACGCTGCTAATCATTAATTTTCTTTGTCACAAAGAATTTTTGTCACATTGATTTTTTCACTGGTTTTCCATAGCTTTTAAATAAACAGTGCAAAGTACTTTTGATTACCCACTCCTGACCCTGGTTTAAAAGAGATCTACTAATTAGATACTTTGTGGCATTAGGGCAAGTCTAGGGACTTTCCAATCTTAAAAAAAAAAAAAAAAAAAAAAAAAAAAGACTGTTGAGAAGATTATTTTACTATGCAGTTATATTCTTCTGCTGTCTTTTCTATAATAAAATTGTGTTATATTCTTTTTATTCATATTTATAGTGGCTGAGGTTATCATTATGCTCTTGCAAAGCAATATGTAATAGCATTATTAACTCATGCATGAAAATATAAAGCTCACTTTGTTGTTCTTTAAAAGGTATTCTGAGACCATGTGAACCTTGGCTGAGATTCAGTAGCATTCTTTTTGATCAGACTGGTTAATTTCAGTAGGGACACCTGATGACAGAAATCAACAGAATGTTCAAAACCTGGCTTTTATAAATATAGCTGGTATTTTACTCTAAGAAACAAATTACTTCATATAGCTAGACTTCCCTAGACACTTTATACTGTAACATGAATGATCTTGCTCTAACATACTGATAAGCTCAAGACTTAAACATGTAATGATTTTATTTCCCCCCTTTTTTTTACGGTTAGAGAATGTTTGTTTACTTAGCTGTGCATTGCATTCAGTTGGAAAGCTTGGGTTGAGAATTTCAAAGCATACAATTAAAGACACATAAAGAAAATGCTCACCTATAAAACATAAAATATACATTTATAGTATTTATATATTATGTAAATATATACTGGTATATATGTTTATCTTTATAATGTGAATTTTCATAATGTCTTTGAGCTAGATATTGTGTGTCTTTCACTGAGGAGTAAAGTGAAACATGTTTCAGTAAACAAATTTTTTTCAAAACTTATAGCAGATTTTGTGTGCCTCAAATCTGAGTATCCAATACGAGGTACATCAGCTGTGATTTTTCAGAATCACTGAGAACTTATAGCTTTTCTTGACTTCACACATAAGGATAGTGATCTCAAAAACCCATAAAAGTCAGCATGAGAAAGATAGTTTCAAGAATACAGTGACAAACTTCAGCACTGAGACAGTTGACTCAATGCTGGCAACTTCAGAATGTGGTGCATTCATAGTAAAATTATGTCTTGAGCTCAAACTCCTGAGTTAATAACAGTAAACGTTCCAGCGAGAGATCCTCTCTGGCCATAGGTCCTGCTAGGAACTTGCTTTAGAATACGCTTCTCATGAGATCACAGCCTCTAGGCATCCACTCTCTCCAGCATGGAGTCCTCTCCAGGCTGCAGGTGAATGTCTGCTCAACTATGGTCTTCCATGGGCTGCAGGGACAGGTCCTGCCTCATCATGGCCTGCAGCATGAACTGCAGGGGAATTTCTGTTCAAACAAAGGGAGCACCTCCTCCCTCTCCTTTTTCTGTGTTGCTTCTTGTCACATATTCTCATTCCTCGCTCCTCACTGAAATTGCTGTTGTGCAGAAACTTGTCCCACTTCTTACATATGTTTTCACCAAGGCACATTACCACTGTCATTCATGGGCTCAGCCTTGGCCATCAGTGGCTCTGTCTTGGAGCCGTCTGTCATTGGCTCTATTGGACACAAGGAAAGCTTCTAACAGATTCTTGCAGAAGCTGCTCCTGTAGCCCCATGCCATCAAAACCTTTCCATGCAAAACCAATACAAGCATCTTTTAAACCATCTACCAATTTGAAGACTTTCCATTCCAATTGAAACAGAAATGTGTTGTACATGTACAAGCCTTTATGTTTCCTCTGTTCTTATTTTGTCTAGTTTGCTCCTCCCTCTGTCTTTATTAACCTTCATAAAAAAAAAAGGAGGTGGAATCTTCTAAACACTTTTTAAAATCCAGTACACCTTAATACTGTGATTTGTCCCTAACCTATGGTAGCCTGTGGTTCCAAAGCAGCAAAGAGCTCTAAGGTCTTATTCATTCACTTGAAGGTGGTGATATTTTCTTTAATTAGGTAGAAGTGAGCATGGATGAAAAATTAGATGTTGTTTGATTTACACAGACTCAACAGATGAAATGTGCTCAGGTGTGTATCACTAAATGTTTTTTATGTGAGACCAAAGCTATTTTTGTTTATTGCTTATTGTTTATTGTTTATTGCTAATAATTATAATAAACTTCTGAATAATTCCTTCAGTCTGAAAAATATTGGCTACATTAGAAGGAAGTTTGAGCTGATTCATGCATGATCTACTCACCGTGCTTGGTTTTCAGCAAGGTTTTACATAATTAACCTGGCTGTATTTGACAAGGTTCTCAAGAGATTTGAGGTTCATGGTCTTTTACTCAGATGTTTGCTCAAAACTTCTTAACTGCTGAACAAGTGCCATGTGAGAGAAATACAATTACCACAGGTGTGAAAGTCATGGTAATGTGAATCTTGCCACTGAAGTCTTATATTGAGATTTTCTTGTTCAGAGCCATCTCTACAGAAAGCTCTACTTTAAACTGTATGTAGTAAGAATTTGTGGCAAAACTTGCACAGACAGATTGATTTTTATTCTGAAAATATTATGCTATAACAATCGTTGGAAGATGCTGATACAAATCAAAGAAAACTATACTCTGGGTTTCAAAAACGCTAGTTCATTGTTATTTATTTAGTATTAACTTTTGTCAACAAAACAACTCCAGAGTTCTGCATAATTGTTAGTGTCTCTGTTCATTTTGTTAGTTATTTTTAAGGTATATTTTATTTTTTTGAATATTCAAGTCATCTTATAATAGATTTGATGTCCTAAAAAAAAAAAATAAAATACAAGAGATTGTTCCTTTGTATAATTGGCATTTCACACAATGAAATGTTAAAAAATAAAAGCCAAACTCCTGAAAAGACAAAATTATTTGGGGTTTCGTGAGCTTGCATTATTTGATTACTTTTGAATAACATTTCAAAAAGCTTACTAAAATATTAACTTTTGAGAATTGCATGGCAAAAACTTTTTAGAAGGCAAAACCCTATATTCTTACACACATATTTTAAAGCTTGTGACAGTTCAAAGGTTAAAAGAAATGCAATAAAAAGTCATAGATGTTGAAGTGGATACAGGATAGAGTTACAGAGGAGGAATTTGAAAATATTGCCTGGGGATATAGGGATGAAGTTAGGAAAACCAGAGCTCAGCTAAGCTAAGCTTGAGACTTAAAGGCAACAAAAAGACCTCCTGCTGCCACATAGTATTAACAAATTGAACCAGAAAAAGGTAAGATCTTTGCTGAATGAGATGGGCTGTGGTTTACTAGCAGTGGACAAAGAAAAGGCTGAGATCACAGGAAAGGCTGATATACTCAACCCGCCTTTACATCAGCTTTCCCTAGCAGCATGTCCCAGGCCTCTGTGCTTAGAGATAGGATTCATGGAAAAGATGAATACCAGAAGTGGTTGAGGATTGAGGACTGAGCCAGGGATTGTTTGCAAAATTGTCGCCTCTATGAGTCCATGTCACCTTTCCAAAACAAAGATACTAAATTTTCATATTTTCTTTCACCATACTGTAAAGCAGAATTAATCCCTGAAATGTTAAGTTGGTCTCTTTCTTTTGTCCCCAAATTCCTTTATTTCTGTAATATATCTATCTTTTTTTTAGTATTTCTTGATGCATCTTAAATTCTCAGAGATAAAAGATTCTAAATATAGTCACATTTAGACATCACACTTAAGTACAAAATGAGTCAGGGGAAAAAAGGTGTAAATTAGGCAAAACTAAGAGCCCTGCATATTTGAGATGAAAGTGAAAATCTGTGAAAGGGAGCAGTTTCTGCACTGATGCTCTGCTTCTGACACTGATAAAAAGTCCTAAAGCCAAGTGGCTCAGTAGTTTCTTTGCTGATGCTGTTGGTGTGGAGAGAGCTCTTTGTATTCTATTTGTTGCTGTGGGTAATAGGTCAGTTTCAGGTATAGATTGACTGCAATGCTATTGTTTAGTAAGTTTAAAATCAGTACATAATTTGATGTTTTTAAAATACAATTCAAATTCTCTTATGTAGTTATCTCACTGGCTTTGATGATAGTCGTTTGATATTTTTTTCAAACTGAAATGTAAAATAATTCAAACTTCATCATTTTATTTCAAGAAAAAACAACATTTAAACCTTTGGATTTAATTTTCTAACACTTCACCTTCTTAGTTCATTGTATCAAAAAATATATATTTGAAAATGTAAGTATTATTATCTTAATGCTTGTCCATGTAAGAATACTCAAAATGCAGGGCTAAATTCATCTAGGACTACTAGTTCTAAGTCAATCATCATTACTGAGTACTGCATGTATTCTGGATTTAAACAGTGTGTTGGTATCATAATCTCTGGTAATCTGACAGGTTACACAGAAATTAAAAACTGTCCTTCTCTCACTCTCCCTACCCTTTCTCCTTGCCTTTTTCTTTTTTTCCTCCAAGGACTTTTGCATGGAACATAGTCCTTGCAAGTATCTGCTTTTGCAGTGATTCCTAGTGCTTGTTAGCCTGATGGAAGGTTACTTCCTTCCAACGCTGTTACTGAGTCTGTAATCTCCATGTAACTGGGTTTTGGGTTCATTACCCTTATCTGATGAACCTTTCAACAGAACAATATTAAATTTTAAAAATATTTTTTCTAACAAAGTAAAGGTTTAGTTCTTGATCAAGAAAAGCTTTTAAAATTTGAAAAAAAACCCCATAAACAAGTACTGTTTGAGTTGCACAGTACTTGATTTCGAAGCTATATTTTAGAATCTTTGAAACATTACATAGTCAATGAGACTTGGGAATTGTAACAGCCCTTAGTTTCTGCCTGCATGAAAGACACTAGTGAACAATGCATCTTTTTTTTAGGGGAAAGTATTACAGTTATATATTCATTTTGCTATTTCTATTTATTTTAAGAAAAATATGCACTTTGTAACTTTATTATTAGTGTTTTCCAATTAGTAGGTGGACACATCTCAAAGATGGGGGAAAAAATAAAGACATTTTTTAATTTGCAACAGATAACAATGGGAACTTTTCTCTGAATATTTTCAGCAGTAGCAAGGGAGGTAACATTGTTTTGGGATTCTTTCAATTCTTTAATTAGAAGGTATATTTGTTCAAACTATGGAAACCACAATAACATTGAGAGGGGAGGGTGTCTTTCTTTTAGTCTCTTTATTTTACTTAGTTTTGCAAAAATCAGTTGTGCTTTAATTATACTTACTAATTAAATGAAAAATCAATTAACCATAAAGATGCTGCTGTTAAACAATGTGCAACAGTTTCTGTGAAGTAGTACTGGAAACTGTTACTTTGTATTGTCTTCATGGGAGCAAAAAAGAAATGTAAATTTTATAGATGTAGATTTTATTGAATATTCTAACATACTTTACTTTAGTAAGTACTTTGCTGGTAATACATCAAGGAATATATAATATGCTTTACAGCTCAGCATGGATTTTCGACTTAATGACTTTCTCCTGGTCAAGAGACCATCTATTTTAAAAATGGTTTGCTTAGAAACATAACAATTCCTTCAGCTGTAGCTCACTTTTGAGTTGCTATAGGGGACTGAAGCGTTGGAAGATTTAATTAAATTTGTAAGATGAAGCTGAATATTCCTTACGGTGTTTCCACATTAGTGAAATGCCCATATTATGGAATGCTTTTTATTCCGGTTATTTTGACAACATAAATATCACTGCAGCATGTTGCAACTGCTTTGTCTTGAACAACAACCTATGTGTTCAGTTAGACAACCTCCTTCTGTAGAAACTCCTTTGAAATGAGAGAGAAGGAAGTCTACAGAGTGCACCTAACCCATGACCAAATAAAAAGCACTGGAGCTCAATTCAGCACCAATGAAAATCTAAATACATCCACTTGAAAAGTTTACACTGTTGCTTTATTCAATCAGTTTCTAAGACGATAGAACTATCCAACTCTATTCTCAAATGGGTCTTATAATCTCCTTAAGATAAGTATAGGGATAGACAGGTTGTTTAGTATACTACCTCTAAGGAGTTCCTCAGCAGTGTCCAAATTTACATTGAGTGCCACCAATGGCAGTGTGGCAAACTGGGGCTCATTAAATATTAAATGTGCCATGGCAATCTCTAGTTGACCTCTTGCAAGATTTGTATTCCACTAAGTGGGAAAAGAAAGCAGTTCTGTGTCCAGATTCTGGTGGAATTTCAAATATGATATTGTCTCAGAAGTAATATGATTGATCTTCTTTTCTTTTAAAAAACAGACTGAATGTTGTTTTTACTGGCAGAGAAAGCGGGAGAACTACTTTTGATATAGAAATGACTAGGTAAATGCGAGATGTTCCACTAAGACTAGTTCTAGTGGCAGTTCTGATTTTAAACATGAAGTTATTCTCATTTAACTTAAGCATCCACAAGTAAAGGGATACCCTTACCCTTGATCTGAGTGCAAAGTACTTGCAAACCAGATCTGCAGTTATGAGTTGCTCCTACTACCTCATGCACAACACTCTGCTGAGGGATCTGAAGAACACAGTGTGTTTTATGGGGTCTTCCTGAGACTATCTGTAGGAGAACCTGCTGTTAAACCCTTGAGACTCTCTTGATGAAAGCATTAAGTACATGTAGTGACCACGATCTCTCAATTTATAATTCAGAACAGTCTTAAGTGTATCAGGAACTGGGTATTAATTGAGATTTTAAAAGTACATACTGAAGAGGAAACAACAGTCCTGTGAATTGATGGTTAAGCTTTTGTTCATTTTGCCTTTTGACTCCTTTCCTGTCATGCTTTAAATGATTAGCAGCTCTCATTTTCTCATAGTAGTTGTAAAATCTTTACTGCTAGTTTTCTTACTTTATATTTAAAAAATGAGATGATAGTTTAAAATGGAAGTTGCTTACCTGCCAATGGCAGCTGGAGCAATCCTGTATTGTCGGTACATGCGAAATCTCTTTGAACAGTCTTAATAGTTTCTTTGACACTATTGTCACGAATTTCATTCACTGATCTAGCCGTCCACAATTTCCAAAAATGAGGCAATTAAAATATGCTTGCGAACAACAGGGATAAGCTTTCAAAATCTGGAACATTTATGGCCTAGAAACCAGAGAGATGAGTTATTAATGAAATTAACCACTAGATAGTAGTCTCCTGTGAATTTTGAATTAAGTTCTCTGAAGTTCTCATGGGTAATAGCATGTGAAGTGGCTTGTATTGAATTATCAAGAAAAACGCAAGGTACTTTAGTAGAGAATTAGTTTAATAAAATCATTAAATTTGTAAATATACCTCTCAGAGTTAGTTTGACTTATCATTTTAGTCCAATTTCTGTTCCCCTGGTTGATGGCACTCTACAAAGATGACACTCTGACCATTATGACACTCTTATCAAGAAGTTCCAGCCTGGGTAGTGGTGTTACATTTCACCAAAGTACATTTTCTCTCAACTTTTAAGTGAGGAGGAGGTATTGCTCATCTTAGTTCAATGATAGCAACTAGAAAAATAAGTGGGTTTCTAATTTCACCTGTTCATATGCAAACTCTTAGAGAAGTCTCAAAGCAAACTAAAAGTATCAGGATGAGGCTCAGAGGATCTGTCCTCAGGAGAAAAATGAGCAGGACTTAACTCTTGCTATAAAATTAATATTCACTTCTCTTTTCTAGCAGATAGCATTGCTGTTGTTGTATCTCATGAAATATTAATGTTATGAACTCATTTCAGAATGTTGTAGATAACACATTGCTGGTAACTCTTGTTATTACTAACAGGTCAATGTAGAATTTAGTTTATAATGTTAATGTCTGTATTACAGAGATGCTTTAGAGGAAGAATCAAAAGAAGTGTCCTTCCTATATTCTGAAAATTTAGACTTTCTTTTTGGTAGTATATAGTCCTTTCATTTTCACAGAATTTTGCCATAATATTACCTAGAATTCTTTTAGGAATATTTTTTTCCTACTCTTTTCAAAGAATGGATATGATAAATGGCATAGTAATGATTTAGGAAGAATATTTTCTAAAGTAATATGTTCACACTAAGATTTTCCTTTTTATTTAGTTTCTTCTTCACAGGAGTCTAAAACTTTTGAGGCAAAATGAAGCTATGCTCTACGTTCAGTAAGGCAGTGCATATTAAATGAACAGCCATGCAAAGTCTTTATCTGGAGAACTATATTGTCCTAACTTGTGCATATAGCTTTATCTGTCAGCTTCCTAATTCAGCTTTGGTTTCTACAGTGTCTTTTGTACTGGAGATGAATGATGGACTTTAAAAGGCCAAGTGAATGATTTGTTGATGGAGAAAGTTATTTTCAGGATTTATGGAAT
The DNA here is from genome assembly GCA_013401255.1 of Urocolius indicus. Classification (NCBI taxonomy): domain Eukaryota; kingdom Metazoa; phylum Chordata; class Aves; order Coliiformes; family Coliidae; genus Urocolius; species Urocolius indicus. The sequence continues at coordinate 28,676 of WBNH01012486.1, forward strand.
ATTATTGCATTTTACATCTTAGCTAAATCTTATGAGAATAAATGGAGTTTATGATCACAGGTAATTACAGAAACCAGAAGAACACCAGAAACTGTCATTTGCCTTCTCAGCTCTGAGAATCAAAATTTTCAACTCAAGTCACTGTACAAAAAATGGGTTTACTGATGAATTTGAACAGAACTACAGTAGAATCCTGCAGCCACTTAGGTTAATCAGAAAAAATGTTATTAACTGTTTCCCCAAGGATGCCATTAATTTAATACTGGCAAGCTATCATTAGTGTTGTGTGAAATGACTAATTTTCCCCTAGGAGGTGTTCACAACCGAGGCATGGGGCTTTCTTTATGCTCTCAGAAGCCTGTGTGATTCATAGGTGAGACTTCTGCTGCAAGTATTAGGAAAAAACTGTGTATGGATTGATGCTTTTGATTTCAGTGTTGTGACCTTTGATACACTTCATGCAGTATCAGAATTAAACCTTTAAAACTAACTGGAATGAACCAAACACCTTTATATCTTCAAAAATGCTTACTCTTTCTTGTCCAGCTCCTACTAGCATCTGTGAAATGCTGCCTTCTAGAAGTCTGTCTTTTGTGATCCTGCTCAAGTTGAGGACAAAATATGCTTAAAAAAAAAAAAACACAAACCCAAAAGACAAAACAATCCCACTTCAAAAGAAAACAATTCTCATGTGGTTGAGGTTTTTTTTGGTTTTTTTTTTCACTAGAAAGTGGAACTCTATGTTCAAAGAATAAACTTCTGAGTTCTATTTTCCTCTATTATTGTACTGCTATTTTTCCACACATTTTGTATACAACACATGAATACACATAAAGCTGATTTTTTTTAAGGACTCATAATAGAAAGTGCTGCAGCTGAATTAGTAGATTAATGCCACTGGAGCAATTCAGAAAGGATTTGACTCACTTATTTCAAAAGAATATTGTACTGACTTTCATACTAAGACTTTTATTAAAAAAAAAAAAGAAAAAAAATCCCAGCAAAATCCCTACAACAAATCCCTAAACACTTATGTATCAGCAGCAAATACTTGGAAAGGGGAAAAAAAGCATCTGTAGTCTAAAATAAGATTAAGTGCCTGAAAATATTAACTCTTTGCCCATAGCGATCCACAGGGTTTGTTGAAGTCAAAATGGTAGTTATATGGTCTTTTACCAGTATAGTGTTTTGTGAACAAAAATAACAATAATAAGTCCAAAAATAGGACATAGATAGTAATTACATTATTAAAGATATTTTTTCTTACTCCTGCTAATTTAATGAAATAAAATGCCCTCCTACTGTTAAATATAGTATGAAAGAAACAGAATAATTGCAAGTACAATTTTAATACACTGAATTATTCTTTCAAAGGTCAGTTTATTAAATAATCATTTGCTTCCCCCACTAATTTATACACATGTAAATAATGGTCATTTTTTAAAAAAATAAGTGTATACTAGTCAGACTTCTGCATGTTTAGTAGAAATACTTTTGTCTTTTTAAATGTGAACACATACGACATGGAATAAGCAGTTTCAAGAACTGTGATTAGCCTGAAATATGGGGTTTTAAAAATCTCATTTCTATGGAATTGTATGAAGACAAAATATTTCAAAGAATTCTGTCTCCATCTAAGTATACTTAAAGCTCATTAAAACAACTACAAAAGGACTAATTAGTGATAACTCAGAATCTGCAAAATTTCAATTATTCAGAGCTTCAGGTTTTCAGCACCTGACAAAATTATTCCACATTTAGTAGTAGTACTGGACCATTCAATGTTCCTATGACACTCCTGAGAGTGACTAAACGAGTTTAACAAAGTTCTAGAACCTCTGGATATGGGATCACAAAACTTGTAAAATCTTGAAATTCTTCTAGCAAACTCAGGCCCTGCTTTAGCTAGAATAAGGGAAGATGGAAATTTTTCTGCTGTCTTATACAAACCACTATAAGAAAGCACAGATGTTATTTAAACTAATTTATAGGAAGAGACAACTATCCTTAATTTCTTAAATAAGTTCTCTATGTAAGTTTGCTTTGAATAAATTGAAGTCTTTTGGATATTGTAATTCAAGTCGTTCCTTATGTTGCTTATATACCTTTTTCTAGAGTGACACATGCTTCTTAAAAAGAGAGCGGGGAAGGTGCAGAGTTTTGTTGATTGATTTGGGTTTTTTTTTTTTTTCTTGAAAAGAATCCAGGATGAAGCAGCAACCCTTTTAATTAAACCTTGTTTAGCATAGTGAAGGAGAAGGGGCACATGAGACCTGGCTACCACAGAAAGGGTCTGAGGGCTCATGAAACTATAGAAAACGAGCTTAGAGAGATTGAGATCACTTACTCTTTCCTTTGGTACACACAGAAAGGAGAGGAGAAGGAGATTAATCCACTTGGAGAGACTCAGGACCTGAGGAGCCCATACACAACCTAATGCTAGGGATGGCTAGTCTGGTCTCTCTCAGCTTTGGAAGTTTATGGGCAGAGATGTGCTGCTGCCTGTGTGCACGTCTGCTCTAGGGTGGAACATGCTGGAGTTGTGCTCCTCCAATCCTCTATCTCCCTGCTGCCCCACACTAAGAGGGGCAGGTCAAGGTGGAAACCTCCCTCCTGCCTCTCCCAAGTGCAATTTCCACAGGTGACCTCAGAGTGCCCACAGAAACAATCATGCTGAGTCTCATGAGATCTGGAAAATGTCCATTTGCTTTCACCTATCAGGAAATAATTCTTTTTTAATTTGTTTTCTTTAATTAAAAAGATTTTTCTATGTAAGAGCTCCACTGTGATGGAAGGTTGCCATCAAGTTGGTTTCAACTTCTAAACCACATTTACCCTAAGTCTTGTAGAAGGAGATTAAGAGATTAGTTGGTTTCTGTTAGATGAAAGATGAGTGGTAGATTGAATAGTGGATCGTATATTGGTGAAAAAAAAAACAAAACCAATGAGCATTCAAATAATAAAAGGTGGGATTCTTAAAATCATGCTGCTCCTTCCTGAGAAAATATTGCTTTATGTTCTGTAGTGATAGATTCTATATGATTTCATTATTAAGAACTTAAAACAAACTAAAGAATTTCTGAATATGAAGAGATACAATTAATAGAGGATTCTAGAATTTGGGTCAGCATGTGTTTAAAATAACTCTATAATTATATTTAATGAGAGATATCAGTAAACATATTTGTTCTATAAAATCTGGTAATTTATCGTGAAAATATAAACTGACTCCCAGGATAGAGTATTGTAAAGTAAGCACATCTAGGGATTAAACTGAGAGGCTTAAGCTTCTTTGTTTCAAACAATTCTTCAAAAGCAACAAAAGCATTGCTAAATCAAATAATGGATCAGTAATAACACCTCTATCTGTATTTTTAGCATTGTAGATATCAGTGTTAACCATGCAAAATGTGAAATTGCATGGTATATCCATTGCATGTAATAGTTAAGCTGATTCATTGTTTCGCTGCATTGTGAACCCCATAAAGATAACACTGACATTCTAGTATAGGGTTTTTTTTCCTCAGAGAGGATGATACTGTGGGTAACTATGCATTAAAAAGTTTGTCATAAACAAACTAACTACCTGTGAAATATTACTGAGAGCATACTAAATAAATTGGGTATTGGTACTATCTTGTGAAAACCTTGGTGCTAAAGTCATCTAACAAATGCTCCTGTAGCTTGCCCATTTGCAGTTACAGGCAATGAAAGTGCACTGCTTGGTTCAGAGACAAACACTGTAGACCTAACAATATTTTATCTTAATTTAAACCTTAATCCATTTAAATAGAATCTGCTCTGTAATAGTAGCATTAAATCACAGAAACAGGAATAGTGTTAACAGCAGGACATTATCTTTTATTGAGGGCAAACAGCAGGGTTGCTGCTAATGAGGACATCATCAATTTATCAGTTAAAGGTCAATCTAAAAGGATTTCTGCCCTCTGCATGTCCCCCCTCNCCCCCCCCTTTTTTTTTCTATATACTATCACTGGCTGGACCCTGAATCCTTTTTATCAATCATTCTGTGCTATGACACGAGACATCTTAATGCAATGTCTGTATAATGTTTACAAGAAGTAGAGTTTTGTCTAACTTGGAAATTCTGCTCTCCTCCTTTTCTTATCATTTCCAAGTTGTTAAAATATTTCCTGATACCTTTCTCCTTCAAATGTCAGCTTAATAATTTTCTATCCTACTTTTTTTTCCCCTAAGTTGCTGGTCACTTTTAAATCTTAACATGAAAGACATCTTTGATGATATGAATTTCTTAGTGAGTGATAAATTTTACTGGAATAAATATTGCAAAAGCATTTAGTATCCTTCACATATTATGTGGCTATCAAAGACAAGAGCTTCTTAATTCAATATTGAAAATTACTGGTGCATATCTTCAAAAGGCTTCTTGATTGCAAAAATATGAAATAAGTAAGATGTAACTCATTGCTTACACTGATATTTTAAAGATAAGAGTAATTGAATCACAACTTATTCCACAATAAAATAAAATTTAGATTTTATGATAAGAATTTAATTATTTTTTTACCCCCTCAAGCGTGTGCTATACATTAGTTACAATATAACAACCAGAAAGCAATTTTATATTTCTTTAGTGGAGCTATTAAACTCATATGAACCCTTTTCACAGTTCATGCTGGATGATGTGGTTTTGCACTTGCCAAAATGCAGTATTTGAGACTGTAGCTTGCACACACACTTGCACTGTTTTATTGTTACAGTTACTGTGATTGTAACTGGGAGTCCTTCTCAATGATACCGTCTCTGTTATGCCAGATTATGTACAAGATCCAAATTACACATTTCAAAGTTGGAGACAGGAGTTTATGCAAGAAATATGGCAGCTGGACACAGGGTGACAGACAGGCAGCTACCAGGAAGCAAGGCAACAATGGTGATCATCACGATAAATGCTAGTTTCAGCATGTGTTGCTAAATTATTAGGTTTTAAAAGTACTTAGTTACTAGTCCTAAACAGGTTAAAAATGGATGATATATTGATTTAGCTTAATCTTGTGAGGAATCCATTTAACCTAGGTTGATGTTTCAGGTTTAAAACAATTTAAGAGTGTCTACACAGGAGTTTTGCACCACCTTAACTAAATTAATCTTGAACCAATTTAATTTGAGCTGGTGTAATGTTTTGGACAGGAAACACTGTAGAAAATACTTAAAAGAAAGAATAGAGTGGTTCTAATCTCAATTTAATGATCTCCAGTTACTTGAGTGTCATGCTCCATTAAAATTAGTAGGATTACCTGACATTTGGGAAAACAAACTCCAGCCAAAGCTTTATCTTATTGAAATCCACTGGGGTTTTTTGTTTTTGGGTTTTTTTTTTTTTTTTGAGGTGTAACTTCATCCAGATGACAGATGATGACTGAAGGCTTTACTTTGGTAATTTCTTTGCACATAGATATATCTTCAGTTTAATGCTTTCAGACTTCCACATGGGAATCAGTAAATTCTACAGGATGCAGGGGGTGGGAGGGAAGTAATGACAGGCTATGTTTACATTCCATTTTGAGCTGCTTCTTGGTGCTTCTGTTAATCTTTGGGTAGTTAATGTATTTTGATTCTTAAAAGTACTACAGTAATCTTGAATTTCGCTTGTTTGTCTTATCTCTGCTGAAGAGCACATACATGCATAGACAGTTCTTATATAACCTCTGCCTCAGGTCCAGCTTGTCTGCTGTCTCATCAACCTGATACAACTCTGAGTCAGCACAATGTGTTGTACTGTTCAATGGGCATCCCTCTCCAGGGACATGTTTACTGAAGCCTGGTCCTGGTTTCTTTCAGAAGAGAGACCTATGGTCTAAGCACACCTTAGCTTAGAACTGAGTTCTTCAAATTCTTTCTACTTCTACTACTTTCTACTCTTTCTACTTTCTACTACTTCTTTCTAGCCACAAAAGAATAAAGCACATCCTTACTTTCTTGCTCCTGCCTAAGGGTAGGCCATTTCACAGAATTTTGGTGTCTAATCTTAAAAGATGCATACATGTAGCTAGGAAGGTAGCTTCTTTCAGGAGCTTTGGCAACAGTGAATAATGTGGTACTTTAATGCTGAATTTGTTCTCAGACACTCTTTTTTTCCATGTAAGAATGCATAGTTGGATATATGATCAGCAAAAATGCAGGATTCCATATTCTTAAATATACTGGTGGCACTGTAGAAACTGCACGTTGAGGATTCATGGGGTTTTGTATGGTTTTTTTCTTTTTGTGCAAGGCCAGGAACATAATTGCTGCTTGATAAATCTTAACTATAATAAAGATCAATACACTTGAGTATATTTATTGCTGTTTGTAAACAAAAAATATAAAACGGTATCTCAACTAACACAAAAGTGTTGATGAGGCCCATTTAATTCATGGATATTGCTGAGGTTTTAATTCAGTGTTAGCATTAGGATGATAGAAACGTATATCTCTGAATTTATGGTTGCTGCAAAATGAAAGCCACTAGAAATATGGTTTAAGAGCAAGTTTTCTGCTAGTTTAAAATAGCAGAATCCTACTTTCACTTGATTCATAATGAGAAAAGCTTCCATTTAAAAATTCAGTCTTGTAGTTTATAGTTTGTCACAAATGCCAGAAAAATAATGTTGCAGATAAAATTGCGTGCCAGTGTCCCTATAGGCACAACATTACAAAATAAATATGAGTGTAGCAAGCGTGGTGTTAACTTAAGTTTTAGAAAAATTACTGTGGCATGTCCACTTGGGGATATTTCTCATCTGAACTACACAAAAATTTAAAAAGGGCAAAAATTCATAGATACTGGGGTGAGAAGGATGATTTTGCTTTTAGACTCTTCTGCTCACTGCCAGACACCCTCCCACCCTGAAAGGATAATGTGATATCACATTATTACAGCAGTCATATATTTTGAGATAAATTTTCATATCTGGAAATCAAGTGTCATGCATTTTGTCAAATTGAGTAAAATAACTTCATCACACGTTTTAAAAACAAAGGCCCAGCAAGAGGGAGAAAAAAAGTTGCTTATGTATTAGCAAATAGTTTACTTTCCAAGCAGCTTTAAAGGCATCCAAATGTTAAACCATATGGGCAAAATTCTGCTGTCAAAATCACACATGCTACTTACTGAACACTAATTTAAAGCAAATAAGTTATGGTCTAGAATGTCTGCTTGATGCTCTATGGGCTTTTTTCCATTTTCTAAAATGTGCTTTGCTCCAGATCTCCACACTTGCTGCAGATGGTCAAGCCTCAGAAGGGGCTTAGTTTTGCCAGCGAGTGATTTTGCCAGCCACAATTTACTTTCTACTTATCTGGAGTGGCACGAAATTCACCTTTGAAGTGATCTCTTTCTGACCACTGTGTAAAAACATTTCACTTACTTGGTTTGGAGGTTTCGGGTTTTCTTAAAGTGTGATGTTTGTTTTTCGTTTTTTTATGCATCATACAGTGAGCTGATGCACAGATATTTGTCATGTGGGAAATTTGTGTAGTTACTGATGATGATACAAACCGAGTGTAAAATTACTTGTGTGACTTTGGGCTTGCATAAATAAGGAGAGAAAGTTCAATGGTGAATCAGATTCCCAGTTTGAAGCAGTGGAACTCAAATGTGTTTTCAGATGTCCTAATGGGGGCACCTAGGAGTGCTAAGGGAAATGGTTGACGTTTATTGCTAAGTCATTCTCCATAGTTTTCAAAGATCATGGAGAACACATAGAGTGCACAGGAGGTGAAGCAGCTCATCCTGGAAGCCATCTCTAAACACATGAAAGAAAAGATGGTCATCAGGAGAGTCAACCTGGATTCACCAAGGCGAAATCCCTCTTATCAACCTCATAACTCTCTATGATGGCATAACTTGCTGGTTAGATGAGGAGAGAGTAGTGGATGTTATCTGCCTTGACTTCAGCTAGGCTTTTGCACCGTTTCCAATAACATTTTCATAGATAAGTTCAGGAATTGTGGGTTAGAGGAGCGGACAGTGAGGTGGATTGAGAGCTGGCTGAATGACAGAACACAGAGGGTGGTGACCAATGGTACCGAGTCTAGTTGAAGGCCTGTGGCCAGTGGGATTGCACTCAGGTTGATTCTGGGGCTAGTTTTGTTCAATTTCTTCATCAATGTCTTGGATGAGGGGACAGAGTGTACCCTTAGCAAGATGGCTGATGACACCAAACTGGGAGGACTGTCTGATTCCCCAGAAGGCTGTGCTGCCATTCAGCGGGATCTCAATCGGCTCGAGAGCTGAGTAGAAAGAAGGACAGAGTGCTGTACCTGGGGAGGAACGACCCCATGTACCAGTACAGGCTGGGGACTGACCTGCTGGGGAGCAGCTCTGCAGAGAGAGAGACCTGGGAGTTCTAGCTGACATGATTAAACATCATTAAACTTGAGCCAGCAATGTGCCCTCATGGCCAGGAAGGCCAATGGCATCCTGGTGTACATTCAGAAGATTGTGGCCAGAAGGCTGAGGGAAGTTATGCTTCCCCTCCACTCTACCCTAGCAAGGCCACATCTTGAGTCCTGTGTTTAGTTTTGGGCTCCCTAGTTCAAGAGTGATAAAGAACTTCTGGAGAGAGTCCAGTAGAGCACTACCAAGATGATTAGGGGACTGGAGCATGAAAGGCTGTGAGATCTGGGGCTATTTCACAGAATTATATAATCTTATGGGTTGAAAGGGACCTTGAAAGATCATCTAGTCTAACCTCTAAGAGAAGTTCTTCCTAGAGCAGGCCACACAGGAACTCATGGGTTTTGAATGTCTCCAGAGAATGAGACTCCACAACCCACCTGAGCAACCTGTTTCAATGCTTCATCATCCTCACAGTGAAGAAGTTTTTCCTTATGTTTCTTTGGAACTTCTTATGTTCCAGCTTGTACTGGTTGCCCCTTGTCCTATCATTGGACACTATTGAGAAGAGTCTGACTCCATTCTTATTTATGTATTTGTAAACATTACTGAGGCCCCCTCTCAGTCTCCTCCAAGCTGGGTGCCACGTCCCTGAAGTACCTCAAGGGTGGATGTCAAGAGGATGAGGTCAATCTTTTTCTAAACCATCCAGTGTCAGTACAAGAGGTAACGGGTATGAGATAGAACACAGGAAATTCCACTTAAGCAAAAACTTTACTGTGAGGGTGATGGAGCACTGGAACAGCTGCACAGAGAACTGGAGACTTTCAAACCCCACCTGTATGTGTTCCTAAGCAGCCTAACTGATGTGAATCTGCTTCAGCAGGGAAGTTGGACTAGATGATCTCTAGAGGTCCTTTCCTACCCCTACCATTCTGTGATTTTGTGTCTGTTTTCACCTGTTACAGTTATGCTGGACTCTTCTATGAATAACAAAAGTCTTTTTAATGCCTTTTTCCCACAGTAGGACAGAGGTGGTTCACAGAAAGTGACTTCTAGTACTTATAATCCCTACTTTGAGATTTTTTTTGAACATGTTACTTCATCAAGGGCCTTATGCATGTCACATTCAAAATCCATAACAGCTTTTTGGTTTATTGCATGTGATTTCCCATTACTTTACAGCTCTGTTTGCAATACTAGTAACTATAGCTTTTTTGCTCTTTAGTTACTTGTATGTTCCATTCTCATTAAATATCAGTAGCTGTTTTGAAACTTTTGGGGCCAGGCCATACAAGAAAGCAAAGCCACTATATTCTGTGCTGCTGAACTAAATTTTAGGTGTCTATTGTCAGCAAGTTTCTTCAGCTTTAGGTCAAGAACTCCCAGGTGAATTCAAGACACTGGAAAAATAATTCCAGCATAGGTTAATACAAACAGAACTTATTTCTTCTTTCATTTCCCACTTCCCACTTCCATGAAACAATAGCCTGAAATTTTTTTGTTCTGTATAGATAAGAGTGATTTTAGAGTTTCTGGAAAAAAAAAACAACCAAAAACAACCTTATCATCTTTTCCCTTCCCTGATCTTGAAAACTAAAGATTCAGAAAGAGACAAAAAAGCCTGTGGCCCCTCCACATTGCTTTGGAATTACCCTGGGATTGCATTCTGGCATCCAGCCCTGGAAATGCAACTAGCTTCCACACTCTGCCTGGGCGGTTTTAGACTGGTTGCTTCTCTAACTCCTGCTTGGAGATGCTCCCCTGGCCACATATATCCCAGTCACTTTCCTCCAGCCACCATAAGTTTCCCCAGCTGACACTGGTTTGCTCTGCAATACGAATGTTCATAGGGAACATACAGTCCCTTGTAGTTTGTTTCTGAAGTGAATATCCTACTCACTGGAGCAAGAGATATCAGAGTAAATTATACATCCTGAAACAGTTCCAGATGGGGACTGGACTGTCAGTTTCAGCCTTGTTTTTAAAGGTAAAACCCTTTTCCTCTGGTATACATTTAATTTCCTTACATTAATGGTATCAGTCCGTTGTCTTTCGGGGAAGGATACTAGCTTTAGGCAAACTCATCTCTCTGCAGCAATACATCCTGCACAAAATACATTGGATAAAGACTAATAAGAAAGCTGACATATTAGATGAATGAGTTTTTCTCTGCCCTCCTTTCTGATACAAGAATAGAATGTAAAGGTGTTTTCTCAAAAACTGAATACATGAGTTTAATCTACTGAGGGAAAAGAAGGAATGGAATTGATATTTTCCATATTTCTCTACTGAATTTCAATGTGCTTATGCATTATCCGATCCATTCCAAACACATCAGGGTTATACCTCATGCGCAAGCCATTTGAGTGATGCATGTGCAATTTGTTCATAGTTTCCCAGATGTATTAGAGCCAATGCATGAGAGCTAAAGCCTAGGGAACGTGTCCACACTTACACTCAATCTATATGATCTTTACATGCCTGTTGAGTATTTGACTGAGATTTCTGGAAATAATTCAATCGAGGGTCCAGCCTATATAGAATCCCAGAGGAAGAGAAAAAAAGTTTTTTATCCGGAACTCAGATAAAACTTTTTGGAGAATATCCACAACCAAAAAAACAACAACAAAAAAGCTTATTTAGAAACCACAAACAAACAAACAAAAACTAAGAAAAAAAATCTACTGATCTTGCTGCTCATGCAAATTTGCACCTAGTAGCCTGGCTTCTCAGGGCCCACCAGGTATATCCCAACCCTCTGCATTTCTTGAATGATTTGGCTGAGGTCTGTGGTTGCATTTAATGAGTGTACTGCATAAAACAGGTACTAGGTTGTAGAGACTGTAGAGCAGAGGGAAAACTGAAAAAAAAAAATGCTACATATAGAAAGGGGTTTGCTACTGCATTTGAGGAGAAGTTTGAGAGCATTATTTTGATCAGACACTTAGCACTTCTTTCTTCAATGAACTAAAATTTTACTGCATTGTAAGAATTCTCATTCATCCCTAGCAAGCCTCAACACAGGGATCAGAAAATAGAACAGTAGGATTATTTAAAATAATTCAACCTGAATTTAATTATTTCTGGCACGTTCTATCTTTCGAGTTTCAAACATTTCACACATTTTAGGGTATTTTCATCTTCCAGTAGAGAGGAACTGAATCAACCAGTTCTGTGCATTTCTGGAATTGTTGCTGTTTGGAACTAATACATTGCAACTGTTTGACAGCTTCTAGATGAGATCAAAAATAAATCAAAGGTTTTAAGGAATGCCTTAGGCAACTACAGTGGTTGGATAATTAAGTGAAACTGAGTGAATAATATGTCATAAATAATACACTAGAAGAATTTTTATCTTTTTTTTCCCTCTCCACTATTAATTTAACTGCAATCAATTTGTGATTTGTACATGTTTGCTATTCATCTTAGTTGTCTTATTCTTAGAAGTAAGTTGCCTTGTCTACTTTATGGAAAGAATGTAGCTTCTACCATGGCACATAGAAATCTGCTGTAGTGATAGTTATTAGTAACAGATTACTTAGGCATATATTTGTAATTTTCTTTGACTAGATATGACTCAGAACAGAGAGCAATAAATAATATATGTAAGAAAAAGAATTTTGATCAATACCTTTGAAGAACATAGAGGATTATGCAGTGTCACATACTAATGAAACTCAGCGACATCAACACCAGTATATTTAGCAACGACTGTAATCCAGTTATGTGATCAGAAGCTTAAAGTACTATAAATTTTGCATTTTTGTCTAGGATTTTGTGCATGCCAATTTACTCATCATGACTATGGCCCAAAGCATTTGTACTGTCACAGAAAAAGACCAATGAGATGTTCTTTGGTTTTTATCCTTTGACAGATAATGCAAGTAAGCTGTCTACAAGCACCAGCAGTATGCCTTTTCTTTAAATAAACTAATAAAACTTGACAACTCAGTTGGATAAAAGTAGTGGTAGGGCCTCAAATAGAGTTAGTGGCTAAACTATTAACAAAATCTGATCAAAAATTGTATCTGATTAATTGGAAGGGAGGGAGGCTGATTGGTTGGGTTTTTTATTCTCTTCATTTACTGTGGCATTGATATGACTATTTATATGGTGCCACAGGCATGCCAGACATTTTCAAGGCAGACTGTATGACAAGGTCCTGGCCACAACAAACTTACAACTCAATGCCAATATATGATATAACTTTAAGCATTTTTCGAAAATTAGTGAACGTAAACTGCAACTACAGTATATATGTGTATTAATTAAAGTGCAAATGTTCTCTTAGTTTTTAGCTCCAGGCTGAGAATAATAAGCCAATCTTTTGTTATCACTGGAGTACAGCCTCAGAAGCACTCCAATACTGATTTTAATATTGATTTCTCCATTATACAAGAATTAACATCTGCTTTTCTTGAATCACATATATTATTTTCTATATATACTTCACAGAAAAGCTTTGGAATATCAATGAGTAATTTATCATTTTACCTGTTTAAACTGGGGCTGGGCATATAGAGAGCACAGAAAATGTAGACACATATGGTTTCCCAAAAATTTATCATAAATATGTGTTGCACACTAGCTACAAGAATAAATAATGTTTCTGGTTTGGCACAGAAATTGCAACAATTCATCTGACTCTGTATGACTCACTTTAAAATCTGACTAGTGTGCAAAAATGCATTGACTTTTTAATCTACTTATTATTTATTAATTTATGAAAAAGAGAATACTATGAATAGGGGTTTAATATTCTGAGCTTCACTCTAACTCTGATGCATGTTGTTAATCTTACATTGTTTGACAATCCAGTTTGTTTCTCAGATGCTATCAAAATAGAGTATATTGTACAGGAATAGATTAAGAAATTTTTATATCCATTTGAGACAGGTAATCCTGAAAATATCCATATTAGACTATCATTTCAACCACTGTTTTGCAATGAGGTGTGTTCTGGGGTAAGACAAAGTTAGTGACTCTTGGTTACTTGAGCCTCAAAATTTTCAAGTTCATCCCTCCATATGGCATAAAACCCCAATATGTAATACATTCAAGATAAATATTTTTTTAGTATTATACTTTCTTTTTTCTATCCTTTAAGTTGAATAATGAGATGATTAAAAATTTTTGATGCAAGCCTTTCAAATGTTCTAAAATATATTTAAGATTTTAGATTTTTTTTTTAATATCAATCCTTTCATGAGGTAGATATGTCTATATTGCTGCCTCAGGATTGCTGCACCAAAATGTAGCCTGACTTGTTGCAATTCCTTCTCCTATTCCTGCAAGAATAAGTAGTCTCAGAGATATGAAGGGAAGAAGAGATCAGGTGGTAAAAAGAAAAAGAATTGTGCTAAGATCAACCGTTTTACTCCAATCACACTGTCCCCAGAAGACACTAGCTGAATGTTAATCTGAAGATAATTAGGAGCATAAGAAATTCCTAAAGATAGTCCATTTAATGTTTCAGAGACCACAATGAGCTTTATTTAAATCACCTGTCAGAGATATACACCTGCAGGTTTCACTGTTGAATTTTCCCCTGCAATGTAGCATTTTATAAGACATGCTAGACAGATTCTGATAGTTTATACAGTTTAAAATTTCTCTCCAAGTATGTGTCGCTTCTATAATTAGTGCTATTCTTTCAACGCATTCAAGCATGATTTTCTGTTGTATCTCGTGTTTGTTTTCATTAGGTTGCCATGGAAATCTTGGAAATCATTGACTTATAATGGATTTCTTTGAAGTTCAGAAGCTATATAATTAAATGGTAGGATTGTTTTCACTAGACTATACAATGCTACCATCTAGTTCTTTCATAGTACAATAGCATCTTCCTTTAAGTTTGTGCAGGTATAACAGACTAAAGAGACTAAAACCTTTTTAATAGATCTGGACAAACTTTTTCTGTGTGTGTATATTTTGGCCATCAGCTCTGAGGAGAAAATAAAAAAAAAAAGATCATCCTACTTCCATGCGCCTACTGTTAGAAGGAAGAGGGTTTATCACTGAGAGTAGAACCAAAGTTGTTGAAAATATTTGCAGCTAAGGGAGGATATTAACTTGCTGCTTGTCTTTTACTGCTGCAAGCTGAAAGTGGCAAAACACTGAATAAATGCAGTCCTGATACTTTGGGACCTGAGCTGAAATGCCTAAGTTGCATCTTGTGCTCATCTGACTGACAAGCATTCAGCTTTCAGATCCAAATCTTTGTTAGGAATAGCAACAGGAATTAAGATAACTCACAGCTAAAACTACCTTTTAATCTATTTATGAAGATGCTTAACTTGAAAATAAACTATTGACCTAATTAACTGTATGGGTAAGAATTATTCAAACAGTGGTTTTCAAATGTTTGACATAAATAATATCCAAGAGTTTTGGTATATTACATAGTTTCTCTTGTGCTTTGTATTGAAACCTATGACTGAAATCACTCTACATCGTTCCTCATCATTCATTTTTTTTTTTAAAAAAAAGGTTGTTACTGATCCTTTTTGCTGTTTGTCTCACTACTCTGGATATACCAACATGATACAGGTGGTGTGTGACATATAAGTGCATAATCCCCCTAGTCAGAAAATGCACTTTCCTTTGCAGATTACAAACCAGAATAACTGGAGAGATTTTCAGATAAAATAACTGCTCACGTTCAAATTAAAAAAAATGACACCATAAAATATACAGGGGTTAATATGGAATTACTACAGTGTCTTACACACATCTTCATTCCACAGACTGTGACACTCTTTGTTACTCTACAAACTGTACCAAAGTATTGTGTTTAAAATACAATAGTCACCATTACTGTAAGTTTTGAAGATCTCTCTTGTTCAAATCCATTGCAATACAACAATGTTCAAACATAAAGTCTCATTACCATTAATGTGAGAGGTGTTACCTGAAATCACGGAATCACAGAATGGTAGAGTTTGGAAGGGACTTTTAGAGATCATCTAGTACCAATGATTTGCAAAAAATGTAGCGAAGTAGAATAAAATAGAAATCTGTTATTTATTTTCTGATAGCATCTGAGTATTTAATATCAATATTTGAGATTTTATATATTCCAAATCTGGAAAAAGTCTACTTCTCTGGCCTGAAGCATTGCTATTTGATAGTTATGCTAGCTTCAAATAACAATGCATGTTGCATTTTCTTCTATATATACTTCCATGTTGATCACAATACTCCTTAAAATTGAACTAAACTGTGGAATTTTCCATTATAAAATCAGAAAATAATTTAACTGTGTAATGAAATGTATTAATAACCAAGTACTGGAATCATCAATAATATTCTACAGGTAATCCTCTATAAATTCATAATTTGTTTCAAAAGTTTATCTGAAGCTTATCCAATTCATGTAAATCTTAGCACATATGGGACATCTGTAATATTTTATAGGAATTTGCTCAGGTGCATCCTACATCAGCTGGTCTGAAAGAGAAGATCTTTGCTGAGTGGTATTTCGGTGCTCAAGCTCCAGAGTTATCAGGAACTGTAAGATACAGAACACTGCAAAATTAGCATGAGTGAAGCAAAGAATAATTAACATAAAAAAAAACCAAACAAAATTTGAATTACATGTGAGAGTGTGGTGTGCATTGGTTTGCTTAGTCCTAACTAATAATTAATCTAGTGCTTAATAATGAATTTTTAGAATGGCAGGACTGCTTCAGGCTTACATTTTAGTAAATTTTCAAAAATGACAAATTCTGTTTCTTTCTCCCCACTCCTAATGTTGAGAAATCTGGGCCTTTTGAAGCTAAAGCATGTGAAAAATATGACTGCTTTGTATTCTTTCATCCTTGATTGTCATTTTGGCATGAAACTATTGTATGGGAAAGCAGCAATAAGTTCTCAAATAGAAAAAAATACTACTTGAATTATAACAAATATTTAAAGAAAGGAGAGATTTGGAATTTGGCTTTTATTTATATCTTTCTATTTAAGTTTTTAACATATGCTGGATATCTATTAAGATGAAAATCTTATCTATTTGTTGTCATTATATGCCCCTTGTTGTCTGCCCCATAGTGTCAGACATACTATCTGCATACTATGTGTGCAGAAGTGCGAATGATGGCAGGTCCACAGGAAGGAGATGCAACGTATCTTTTGAACACACAGGCAACATTTCCAAGGTGACCAATGTTCAAAAATGTGTGAGTAGAAATCTGAATAGGTCAGCCTGGGAAATGTGTTGCTGTGATTTCAGATTTATCATCTTTTGTAAATGAATATTACCTCGTCTTTCATAAAAACAATACAAAACAGCACTTTCCGAAACAAGAAAGAGACAGAAATCGAGTTTGCAAAACAGGCTTAGGCAAAACTTTCGTCTATCATCTTGTGATATCGAATTTGGTGAATGAAGACAGGTCTGAATGTTTCTTTATATGGCTGTACATAGGCAAGTTATTTTTGTTTAATATACAAAACAATAAAGAGATATGTTTTCAAAGTTTTCAGAGAGTAAGTATTTTTAAAATTCAGCTTCCACTTCAAAGGTGAGAGAGTGAGGATGATGAAGCAGCATGGTCTTGGTACAGTGTGGGAAGCCTAATGACTCTTCATTCCTGGAAGAAGAAGCTCTCCCTTCATTTCATACCTCTCAATTACTGACAGCAGTCGTGTCTCTACTTTTTCTCCATATTTGACATTCCCTTGACCTTTCCGTGCACTAATCTATTTTTTTTCAGTATTGGCGAATTAACACAGTCTCATTTGCAGGTATTTCTTGCAAGCTTCAGTGAGTCAAATTAGCTCACAGAAAACTCTGATGATGGATGGGAATGAGCAGTGGCCAGAGCAGAGACAGCAAAAGGAAAGAAGTGAAATGGTAAGCAGCAGCAACAAGCTGTCAAATGGCTGCCCATTGCCCAGTGACCTATCCCGTTAGGCCAGGGAGAGTTTTAGGAAACTTCCTGAAATTCTTTGTGAGTTTTAGGGGTCAGTGGCTTTCACAGCAAAACCAGTTCAAGAAAGCCCTGCCACCTCCCAAAGGGAGTAGCACGTTTCACCTCTTCATCCTCATCCCCTGCCTGTCACACCTTGCAGTCTCTCAATACCCAATTTTGCTGTCCTGAAGGCTGGCATGGCTGTACTGTAAATTGAACCACAGACACTAACAGGGCCACAATTGCTGCTCCTCTCTCAGAGGAAGGAGGAAAACAGTTCACATACAAAAATACCAGTGATCCAGCTTCTCAGTTCAGCTCAAAGGTGGCTCTAGTAACCACTGGAGGCATAAGAGTGTGGGTCATGGAAAACAGCCAATGTCTGGATTTGGAAATGTCTAAAGCAGGTCCCTTAAAAAAAAGTGATACCACCAATGCAGTTGATTGTGCTGAAAAGCTTACTAGAGAAGCAGGTTCTTTTGACTTTGATCCACCGTCTCTGAAATGCTTTGGATCACTTTCAGTTGAGAAGTACTGGAAACCTTAAGAACTTATGTACCAGATTTGGGTGCCCCATCACTGTGAGGAGCTGCAGGGTGGCCTCTGTGAGGAGAGGCCGGGGCTGCCCCATGCTGAACACAGCTAGTTCCAGCTGGCTGCAACCCACCCACCACAGGGCACAGCTGAACCCTACAGCCACCATGACGGTGCCTGGGGAAAGCTTGTGTGAGGAAGGGCAAAATGCTGCCTGACAGCAACAGGAAAGATATGAGAAACAGCTCTGCTAGCACCAAGGTGAAGGAATGAGGAGGTGGAGGAGGTCATGTGGGCACCTGAGCAGGAGATCTCCTGCAGAAGAGGTATTCACATGGCACCCATAGATAGCCCCACAGTGGAGCAGGAGAAAAGCATGAGAAGAAAGGAACATTAGAGAGGAACTGTTGTGATCTGACCACAGCCTCAAAATTCAACGTCCTTCTTCACCACTCAGCAAGAAGAGAGGCAGAGGAGTCACCAATGAAGAAAAAAAGGTGAGAAAGTGGTGGGGGAAAGGAGTTTCAGTTTCTGACTTTGTTTTCCACCATTCAAATTTCTTTTAACTGGCAATACATTAAATTCATTTTTCCCAAGCCAAGTCTGCTTTGCCTGTGACAGTAAAAGGTAAGTGATCATCCTGTCCTTATCCTGACGCAGGAGCTTGTCAATTTTATTATTCTGCACCCCTGCCTCCCCTGTGCCATGCTGTGGAGGAGTGAGAGAGGGACTGGGTGGGCATCTGGCAGCCAGCTGAGGTCAGTTCACCACAGCTTGAGAAGTAGTTTGTAAATCTAAAGAATAGGCAGGCTCTAAAGCCAGACAAAGTCCAGGAAAAATAGTAAGATGAAGTAGTGGGAAGTAGCCTACTTCTGCTCTCACAAACATTTTTAATTTTGGTTGTAAATATATGTCTTTGGTCTTCATATGCTGAGTTTTCTTCCACAGCCCTAAAAGGGACAATGTCCTGACTGGCCATTGCAGAACCTGAGGGTGCTTCTTGTATCAGATGCCTTGTTTTATAAAACATTCGTACCTAATAATACTTTCAACAATAGTTGCATAATTGTTTTTTTTGTGCTCGTCATTGTGACTGCTTTTCATAGCTGTTCTTTCTTGAGCGCCTAATGGACACTTGCACTGTCTGTTGACCCCGGTAACCCTAACAACTTCTGAAAATCATTAGATGTGAAAGGAAAATACATAAAATAGAAAATAATGGAACCTTTTGTTACTGGATTTCTAGTGTTTCTGAAACATGCTGAGTGTCTTTTGAAAGTAAAGAACACTACATCTTCATAGAATCATAGAATGGTAGGGTTGGAAATCTTATCTGTACACAGATAAGCACAGACACATACACAATTACTTATTACTGGAGCATTACTTCTGTGAAAATATTATTTGAATAGTCAATTGTGATTTCTTCAATAGAGTTTCAAGATTTTTTTTTTTAAAGACAATGATTCTACATCAGAATTTCATGGGAATTGAGGCCATATATCTTATTGTGTGCTCAGAGACCAACATAAAAACATGAACTATCCAATTTGACTCATAATTGTGTTTTAACTGTATGTATTTGCAAGTAGTTTGCAAGGCAGTCCACCTTTTGAAAAGGATTTTAATCTCTGCCGAGATTTTGACCAAAAAAAAGGTGTAACAATGATGAAGTACTGGTTGATGACTGAGAGTCTCAAGACAAAATCAAACTAGCAGATAATCAGCTAGATAAACACATATGAACAGAAGACCAAAACTGACATACCTGTGGAAGGAGTTAGATTACTTCACAGAATATTAAGTCTTCACCAGCAAAGTCTAGGTAGAAGAAAGACCTGGTTGTACATGTGGTCAATGAGAGATGATTCTTGCACCCATGCAGCTCTAGTGAATTCAGCATGTATCAGTAGATTAAATGACAGAATCACATGCTGAGGGTTGATTGAAAAATTTTCTGAGACTAGTTATTGTGCTAAAATATTTTGATACTGTGTTATTGTCAGAAGAGAAATTAACTATGGAGTTATAAAGCACTATGTATGTCATCCCTCCCAGTCCCACAGCAGAATTTTAATTCTCATGCCAGTGGCAAAAAACAAAGATTTCCCATTGACAGATGGAGCTGGGAGTTGCTGAAACCCTCTAAGACCTCTAACTCCAAAGAAAATGCAACACAGCCTCTCTCAGGTCTTTTCTTGTTCTCTTTGCTTTCTGTTGTTTACTCTCCTAGTTTGCTCGAAGCTGTTTGTTCTGCTTGGTTTGTACTTGCTTTAGAGGAAGTTGCTTAGCACAGGTTGTATCTCATGTTTGCTTTTTAAATTCAAACACTATGCTACCCTTATAGTCAAAGCCATCTGCAGTACCAAAAAATTCAGACAATTCATCTTGAAAAACAACCTCACCTTTGATTATGCTGGAAATTAAATGAGTGGCTTGTAGAGTTTAAACATGACAGGCAAGCTCTAATTGTGTTGCTCTCTTTAAGCAATATTTGAGTCTAAGTAAGGCAATATCTGGCAAACGGAACATGGCATTTCTATTATATTTTTTCAAGCATTGCTTATTCGAAAGCATAGATTGTATCACCAGTTTTTATATCTGTGTTCCTGCAAATGGAAAAGGAGTGCTTACCCATCCCTTTACACTGGGGATATCCAGCCTGTTGCTGCTGCACGGAATGCAGCTGAAGAACAGTTGAAATGCAGGGCTCCACAAAGGTATCTGTCAGGGCTCTGCTGGGGTGGGTTTCTTTCTGTCTATGGCAAGCTTTTTCGCCCACTTTGACGCTGCTGTTCACAACTTTCCAGCATTAAATATCTGGCAAGTGGAACGGATAAGTGTGATGAGATAATTTTTAAAAGTCATGAGAATTTACAGCGCTGAGAGGTTTTTCGAGTGCCAAATGATTTTATGTAAATTTTCAGCCCTCTTGACTAGCTATCAGATTTCTTTAAATTCCTCTAAGAGAAGAGAAGAAGCAGATAATGCACCTTTAGTGTTATATGGATAAAATTTTTAATAAGTAAACCTACTCCTTCTTTACTTACCTTCATCGGCTTTGCTGGCAGGAATGTCATTTAATCATAGAATCATAGAATGGTAGGGTTGGAAGGGACCTTTAGAGATCATCTAGGCAAACCTCCCTGTAGAACCAGATCCACCTAGATCAGGATGCATAGGAACATGTCCAAGTGGGTCTTGAAGATCTCCAAGGAAGGAGACTCCACAACCCCTCTGGGCAGCCTGTGCCAAGGCTCTGTGACCCTCACAGTAAAATAGTGTTTTCTTATATTTAAATGGAACTTTTTGTGTTCCAGCTTCATCCCATTACCCTCTGTCCTGTTTCTTGATACAATAGAAAAAGGAATGTCCCAAACTCCTGACACTCACTATTTATATATTTGTAAATTTTAATAAGATCTTCCCTCAGTTTCCTCTTTTCTAGACTAAACAGCCCCCAGTTCCCGCAGCCTTTCCTTGTGTGAAAGATGTTCCAGTCTCCTGATCATCTTGGTGGCCCTGCACTGGACTCTCTCTAGTTCTATCCCTCTTGAGTTGAGGAGCCCAGAACTGGACACAGTACTCCAGATGAGGTCTCACCAGGCCAGAGTAGAGGGGGAGCAGAACCTCCCTTGACCTGCTGGCCACACTCTTCTTGATGCATCTCAGGATGCCATTGGCCTTCTTGGACAAAAGGGCACATTGCTGGCTCATGTTTAGTTTATTATCAACCAGGACTCTCAGGTCTCTCTGCAGAGCTGCTCTCCATCAGTCCAACCCCCAGCCATTACTGCTGCATGGGGTTGTTCCTCCCCAGGTGCAGGACTCTGCCCTTGTCCTTGTTGAACCTCATGAGGTTTCTCTCTGCCCAACTCTCAAGCCGGTCGAGATCCCGCTGAATGGCAGCACAGCTTTCAGGGGAATCAGCCAGTCCTCCCAATTTGGTATCATCAGAGAACTTGTGTAGCATTGGTTTAAAGCAGAAAAAGAATTAAAAATAACAGCATCTCTAAAGATGAAAGCATTCCTGAATCTGAAGGTTAAGGGCTGAGGCTGTAGGGAGGTGGCGCTGTTTCCCCCGAGGCGGCGGCGGCACTGAGTGCGGGAGCGAAGCGCGGGGCGCCCCGGCGGGTGGGGCCGCGGGGAGGAGGGCGCTGTGTCTGAGGATCCTCCGATGCCCTTGGGGGTCGTGATAACCACTTAGATGGCATGTTGATATAGATGAAATCCCTCTTTTAATTTAATGTAATTGAGCTGTCCTTCACTTTGTCTTCTTTCATCTCCTTTTTTTGTTATTGTTTCTTTGGATTTTGGGTTTGGTGGTTTTAGATTTCTTGAGCAATATTGAAGACACTTATTGTCGTTGACCCTGTACCTATCACTAGGGAGGCCACAGCTTTAATATTGTGTTCAGTGTTGGCCTTTTGCTCCCAGAGGGACATGGAGGTGCTGGAGCACGTCCAGAGACAGTTGATGGAGCCGTTGAAGAATCTAGAGAACAAGTCTTATGAGAAGCAACTGAAGGAGATGGGATTGTTTAGTCTGGAGAAAAGGAGGCTCAGGGGAGACCTTATTGCTCTCTACAACTACCTGAAAGGAGAGTGTAGCAAGGATCTCTCTCTTCTTCGAGGTAACAAGTGATGGAACAAAAGGAAACGGCTTCAAGTTGCACCAGGGGACATTTAGATTGGACATTAGTAAAAATTTAATCACTGAAAGGGTTGTTAAACACCAGAACAGGCTGCCCAGGGAGCTAGTGAAGTCACGTCTGTGGAGATATTTAAAAGACACGTAGATAAGTTACTGAGGGACATGTTTTAGTGATGTGCTTGGCAATGTTGGGTTAGCAGTTAGACTTTATCTTAAAGGTCTTTTCCAACCAAACAATTCTATTATGCTATGAATGTATGATCTTAGGAAGTAAACTTCTATCTAACAGGTCCATTTATAGCTTTCTCTTATAAAACCAATTAAGTTTATATACGTCCCTTGATTCTTCTCCAACTGCTGGTGTACCTGTATAAATCAAAGGATTATCACCACATGTAATTGCATTTTTAAAAAATTCTCACAAAAAAAAAAAGCACAAAACAATTGTTTTAACAAATGTTGGGTTTTTTTTTTTTACCACCAAGTAAACGGTGAAGAAGACATGGAACTGGGTCTGGCTCTTGAAGAATGTGGACAAATGTCATCACTGATAAATCATAGCTTAATTGAAAGAAATGTTAGAGTGGGCATGTCTTAGCCGAGACCTCACTCATAGTGAAAGTCCTGGTGAGCTGAAGTGAGCCCTAAAGGAAAGCTCACACTGACTATACTGATAGATAAAAAATGACCTTGATGCGAAGTCGTTGAGTATACTTTCTTTCTTTTCAGACCTCTTTCATCTCCTGATAGTCTTGCATATTTAAGCAGTGCAATAATTGTATTTGTTACATTTGGAAGAATATTAGTACCGAGAGAGTACTGGAAGTAGTAAGAGCAAGAATTTAGGTTTCTACAGTGGTTTGTGTGATGGTTTCTTGGTCCTCCATTGCCTTGTCTCACCCCTCGCCAGCCCTCATTTAAGGATTAGGAAATAAATTCTTACTCTCAACATGAAATCACTATTTATCTGATTTGGTTTGATTTAATCTTAGTTTTTTAGAGAGTTATAAAAACTGCTTTATGAACTACTTACTTTTTTTTTTTTAGGGATACACATCAATCACATTTATTATCTAATTTAATACCTCTAAAATGAATTGTGTGGATATTACATCAAGGGATACAAATGGAAAAACAGATTGGCCCACATATCCACTAAAAACAAAGGTAATGACAGATAAATTTATCATGTTGTATGTAAGGGTGTGGTTATGATGTTAGAAAACACAATTCAGGAACTACAACTCAAAAGATACTTTATGTTCCTGTCTATTGCTGTATGCAGTCTTTTAACTAGACAGTTGAAAGTCTTTATAGGAAACAGATAATCAGATATGAAAACTAGAAATATGTAATGTTTTCAATGGCAGCCTAGAATGGGCATTGTTCCTCATTTAAAAATTAAGCTTCCTGCTAAGGGCAGAGGATGCATATCACGGTTTTTGTCATCTTTGTTTTCAAATGTTAGTATCAAGTTAATTGTGTGTGAGAAACAGTAAAGTTTCTGAAAATAAGCATTTTATTCCCTAGTTTTCCTGGCCTCTAGAATCTATATAATGGGAAAAAAAGAAACAAAACTATGCATTTCCTCATTCTTCTTTTCTTACCTATAACTTTGTACATAGTTAGACTTAAAGAAATCCCACCCAGAATGAAACTGTGAAAGCAAATACATTATATAAGGGAATTCCAATCATAAAAAGTAATGGTCTATATTATTAAGTCATTTTATGAAAGAGCTTTCCCAGTTTAAATCCCACATCATGAAATCACTGTTGAAAGGCACAAAGAGGCATTGAGTTCAGAGACCTTAAATAGGCTTTTCAATGGATACTACATAGAAACCCAGATAATGACTGAAATAATATCCAGAAATTGCCATCAAAAGGCAGATGCAAGGTTCTGCCGGCTATCTGTAGTATTCTTATCATGTTCTGACATTGAAAAATGCCCTGAAAAAAAGACATTCTGTTTATGAAATGTGAATTTTTGGTTACTGAATATTAGCTCATGTGGACTTTGTTACGGTTTGATTAGCATAAAGCAATTAAAGGCAAGGTTGGGAGAATATCATAGAAGTCTGATAAGTACTATATGTTTAGATTTATATCCCTATTTTTCTAATGAAATTGGATAGCATTCCCTGGGTATGTTTTTATAGAGTATAGGCTGGTGTTTCAACCCTTTCTGTGTCTTGTAAGGTATTTTTATGTAGGATGGTATTTGGCAAATGAGTTTTGCAGGAAGTAAAATCTATCTGTAAGACGAGGAAATCATCTCCAGTTCAATCATATATATCATTTCATTAGAGTCTCTTAATTTTAGCTCCATCTCAAATTCTCATTTGCAATTTCCTCAGCAAACTTCTTTCAGCTTGTAGTTTGAAAAAGGACATTTGAAACACAAGGTGAGAGGCTGATATTGCAGAGTAGGAAGACTATGAAAAGGTAGGAATGAACGATGAATATATTCTCTTAACAAGTCCAGATGATGTCTGAGCAAAACCATGTTCAAAGAATATTGTACATTCATACTGCTTTTGTTTAAGTCATACTGTTTTCTGAAATATTTTATTGGAAAAAAAAAAAGGAGCTATTTTCCATCTTCATTCTTTTCAGAAAAAAAAAAAAAAGTAGGAAAAGCCCATGCTTCTGTTACATGGAAAGAAGGACTATCCCAGAACTTTGTGCATTTATCAGCTGATCGTGTACAAACCCTGTTCAGTGCAGGGATAAACAGTCACGTTAAATTTGCTGTGAGCTCAAGCCTCTGACAGTGTTCATTTTATCAACAAAGACAAATGAAGGAGCAGAAATTGTAGCACGGCCTCTACTATTTCATCATTGTCAACCTTAAGTATAATCATTCATTGCTGATAGGTTTTTCTCCTTCCTTCTCCCACTAACACTAAGCTGTCAGAATCCCTCTTGATATGGTCCAGAGCCTCAGTAGCAATGATTAAATAAGAAGGAATTAAATTAGCTTTTTTTAATATCTTTTTTGATAAATACCCTATTTTCAGAGAAAAAGTTCTGAAATTTTCTCTTTCCTGTTGTGGCTGCCATTTCATTAAAAAGAGATGAAAATAAATAGTAGAATGGTTTAACATGGTTTATAGAAACCAGTGATTAGAGGCATGACACATTCTCTTAAAAGAGGGTGAAAAGAAGAGTGAAAACTCAGTTTTCATTGGAGGTTTATTTTCTGTAGAGATTTCCATGTGAAACACTGTATATAAAGGCACACACATTTTGAAAGTGTCCAATCCTGATTCATTTTACTGATAACATGCTCTGCATTGACAACTTGATCTAATGACTCCAAGGAACTACCTCAGGTTAATAACAACTACTCAGCAAAAAGAGTCCAGTGGTTGAATTCGTTGTTTTTTTAAAGTTTTCCTAGGAAAGAACTGGTTTTGTTTTTAATCTGTCAATTGATTTTGGGTAAAGTTGGTTGACAATCTCAAGGATAAAAAGTAAACAATTTTGCCAGATCAGCCTATATCTCAACTTCCAATTTACATGGTTCGAACAGGTGTTAAACAATGCTGTTTAGTTGCATAGGGAAGGCTTGGTTAAATCATATTCAAGATGACACAAATTAAATTATCCAAGGCAGATTTCAAAACTACCTATCTGTATTACCCTTGCAAAACAGGACATGATTGCCTACCAGACTGTTCATGTCTCGTATGAGATAACTAATACAGAATCCAAGCATAATGAAGTATTTAAACAAAGCAACCTAGGATTTAAACAAAACAATTCGGAACAGAGTAAAATGTGAAAAGTACAATGAATTTGAAAGAGCTCATTTTTGTAACCATAAACAAAGTGTCGACCGATCATCTGTTGCAAAGACTACATGAGCTACTATGGCGCACAAATTCTGACTAAACAATACAGAAGCATAGTACTGTATAACCTAGGTAGTCAGGGTCAAGAATATTTTAAGATTTTTTTCTTTACAGGCTGAAGGATGTGGTAGTAAAAGAAGTACCCACAAATGACTTTTCATTTACATTCTATTTAACTAAGTTTAAAGGTTACCAGTAGCTGTTTTTTAGTTTTATTTTTTGCCAATTTTCATAAAGCTTGAACTGTAGTTTCATGCTTGGCTGCAGAAATAAGATGAAGCATGGAAGTAAGGTAGGAGCACAAGAGTCCTGCCAAGCTTTTCTGAACCTATTTCAAGACAGACAACAGCTGAAGTTACTGTAACTTTGCTTTAAAGATTTGCAGAAGTGAAGCAAATTTAGGGTGACATTCACCTCCCAGCCTAGAAGGTTGCACACCTCATAAATCCTTTTAAAGCCTGACTCAGAGAATTTAAGTAGAATTTAAGTAAGTGATGCATAGGGCCTGTGCAGGCCAAGAGCACCAGCGTGAATTTCACTTTAATGACCTGTATGTCAATAAATTTAGGCTGGCATGAAAAGCATAGAGACTCACTTAAAAGGCCTTATGACCCTGTAGCACTGTGTATTATTTCAATGTTTTATTTTACTGTGCATCTATGTTAAAATAATAATATTAAAATAAACAGATTCCCCCTCCACAGGATATAACAGCTATACAGAAAGATTTAAAGGGTAATTATAGCATCAGAAGGCTCTTAAGATTGGGGATTTCATTATTAACTCAGAGAACAAAGTGACTTTGAGTTTGAATAATGTTTGCATTTTCAATAGCCTTTATGGGTTTTAATATTTTAAAAATCAATGTTCTGGCATACTTTTTTTGCATGTTAGCACAACCTCTTGTTAAACATGTAGATCAGTAGCAGCCTCACTTCAGAAACCTGGATCCTCAGCTTCTAAAATGACTTAGTAACTGAATTTAAATATGAATTTTACTGATTGACATCAGCCTGGAATTTCCAGAGGTGCAATATCAGAGGAACTAAAAAAGCATATATACTTCTGTGCAAAGCAATATTCTTAAAGAAGTGGGAATAGCACGTAGGTGCCTTAGGTTGTATAAACAATGAAATGAAACATGAATTGACTAGATCCCCAACCCCAGATTGATATTCCTGTAACAATTGATGGGAATTACGTATAATGCTATGCAAGCCATTACTAGAATGGGAAGATATTCTCTTATTCTTTCTGTGGTGGTTCAGCAGACAAGCCTAGGGGGATAATGGATGAAAGGCTGGGAGTCAAACTGAATGTGGAATCAAAGATACAGCTTCCTCTGAAAAGTATAATAAAGGGTTTCAAGATACAAGTCTATCAGGTTTTCCTGAAATGTAAGAGGACAGAATGATGTTTTCTCATCTGGAGCAGGCTGATGAAAGTGAAAAGCTTCCCGCACTCACCCTCCTGCCCATTAGTCTAGGGACTTCTCTAAAAATGTGCTTGTTGCTGCGGAACCAGTAGAATAAATGAAACAGTTGAGCTAATTGAAATATTCTGAAAATAAGAGTGGTTTGGTTTAGGTTTGGTTTATGTGCTAACTTCAATTTGCAGTCATCTCTGCAGATTTAGTTAAGACATTAGCATACACGTAATAGAGATACAGTGCACATTTTTATCTGGTTTATATGTTTCTTTATAATAAAGGCAAAAGTAAGTATATTTGAGGGGTGAAAACTCTTCCAAATAAGAAAATCTTAAAAGAATTGTTTGGTACTACTGTTTCTTTTGGATTTTTAAAATTCACTAATTAGAGATCACTAGAGATAGCTAATTCATCTTTGTATAGCAATAAAGCAGAGATCAGTATGTGTATGGAGAAACTGTATCTCTCATGGTGTTACACCCAGTTAGGAAGGATGTTGGATACAAATTTATAGAAGGTAACTGGAGGAAGAAAGCAGCTATCCAGAGTATAGGATACTTACCCCATGTCTGTTGGAAAAGAGGGAACAAATGAGGTTCAAAACATGGGAGTTTGTAGTGAGAGAAGACAGTAATTAGAAGTATTTCAACATTTTAGGATAGCCAGGCTGTTTTACTTTCAAGGGAAAAAGGTGAGCTATCATATCTCTATGTTACCATGCATTGTATGTCATATATATCACAATCAATATGTCTGACATAGCCTGATTGAAAAATATTACACATCAGCTGAAAAAATGTAAACCAAATTGGTTTTCTTTAAATGACTGTGTTGTTTAACACAGTTTTTTACTCTACAAATGTGATTTGTAAGATTTTTTTTCCTACATATATTAGTCTTGTTACCTGTAAAGTTGAAATGTGTCCTATGATGCTATAAACAGATAAAGGAACAGAGTTTTGTAGCAAAAAAATATTGTGAGGAGACAGTATGACAGAGATGAAGTGTCAGAAAAATGTAATTTTGATTTATAGAGATCAGTCTGACTTTATAGTACAGATGGGGAACTAGAAATAGTACTGGGAAGATGAAATGTTTCTAAACTAATAAATTTACACCAATGTTTTACATCCAATAACTTTATAAGGGTGTTTGATAAGGCTGACAAATTTTCTTCCAAATATCTTGGAAAAATAAAAGAGACTTTATAAAAAACATAGCTTTGTACAGTTAAAATGGGAATGATGCTGCATTGTGTGAGGAACAAACACAATCTGGTTGGCTGTTTGCTTTCATGCATATAACTTTTTTCCCTGTCCCTGGTCATATAAAATGTCATCCATATTACATTGTCATTGATTCTGCTTATGTGATTTTTTAATTTTGTTGGTTTTGTGTTTTTTTTTTTTTTACTTTCCCCAAGACAAAGAGCCCGCAATGTTCATGTCTATTGATCTTCTTGCTGGAGACCTGCAACCACAGCATGTCAGAGAAGAGTTTTGATATGTAGCTCTGCTGGATGCTGAGTATCCTTCCCACCCCTGAACACCTACAGAAGGTGCTAAAAGGCTGTGACTTTCTATCACATGTTAAACAAAATCTATGATGCTTTAGGCTGAAACACCTAGACAATGCCCACACACCATAACCAAATGTCTTACAAAGACAATACTGCCCAACAAGCAGATGTGAAGTCAGAAATGTGACAGAAAACCACACCTTGTCTACTAAGAACAGGTATTTGCAAGCTCTGACTTTTCCCCCTTTGCTCCCCCTATCCTACATTGAAATGTAGGATACAGTGTTGATTTTGACAAATAACAACAAAAAAAATCTGTTTGAAACAGTGAGAAAAATTGTGATAAGGATGATAATAATATTACAAAGTTGGCTGACAATATTGTTTGAGGTTAAAACAGTTAAACTTCACTTACAGAATACACAAGTAGCACCAAAAAACAAAACAAAAAAAGGGAAAATATATTTTTAGAGAGTGGTTTTTCTTAAAATCCCGAATTTTTGGCATCTCCAAGTGTACATAACATCACATCAAATCGTTTTTCAAAACATTTTTTGTTGTTCTTAGTTTAGTTGTTTTTGGGTTTTTTTTTAGCATATTCTGGATAAAGATGATAAACCAGTATTTCCCCAGATTATTTCAAGTGGGTGATCTCTTTGATTTCTTAACCCAAATGACAGCAAAATAAATCAAGGGCACAGATTACATCCAGATTACATTATTGTCCAGCCATCTTTCAGTCAGATCCTCTGAGTTTGAGCTGTGCCTACCACAAGATTCAGAGATGCAGAGGGGAAACTTGTTCGAATCCCGTTTCTCACTCTC
Source organism: Urocolius indicus (assembly GCA_013401255.1). Taxonomy (NCBI): domain Eukaryota; kingdom Metazoa; phylum Chordata; class Aves; order Coliiformes; family Coliidae; genus Urocolius; species Urocolius indicus. The sequence continues at coordinate 58,772 of WBNH01012486.1, forward strand.
TGAAACCTACCTTCTCCTGAGCACATGAATCCTGAGCACTGTATCGTAGATCGAGAAAATTATCACACAAAAAGATTCTTAAACAAGTAATCATTCTCCACCACCCCCNAGATGCTGAACATACTTGCCTCTATATTATGTGAAAAGCAACTGAGAGTATGTCATTGTTTTAATGTAGCAGAGTTTTTGTTAAAGAAAGCATCATGCAATAGCCAAAATGTAAAGCAGCAAAGAATTATACCCACAGTTATGCATAATCATAGCACAGTTGATAGCTAACTAAAATATTGCACATTTCTGTGTTATTTCCATGTCCAAGACCTGCAATTGTAATTAATTTCAAAAGTTATAATGTTATAGCTTATGTGTCACTTGTGCCTATGGCTTTTCACTTTACCAGTGCTAGAGGGGAACTAACAGCAAGTAAACTTTGCTATCAAAAGAAAGTAAATGTATGCAAGGTAGTATTTTGATTCTGTATCTTCCATAAGTAAGAAGCTGTTTAAATACATACTAAAAACAACAGTTAAATAAGAACTCTGTAACAGCACCGCATTCAGTTATTTTTGGGCAATTAAAAATTTAATTTCGTGGGCCTGCATGAATGAATGCTCTTGAAGATAAGTTCTTCGTTTGACTTACGATAGGACTTGGGTAGACTCACAATTTTTTCTTTCATTGCAAATACAGGAGTAGTTCTTTAGCTGACATAAATTGCCATAGATCCCTGGCTATCAGTAGATCTAAACTATTTATAGCAACTGACCTAGACAGTGCATTAATCTAGCTCTTAACTTTTTGAGCATGATTTTTTTTAAAATACAGTTATCCATCTGGAACATTAAAATACTTCTAAGGAAAGTAATTTTAAGTATAAAGGGAAAGGGCACTTTCTAGCCATCGACATACTATTTGGTTTGTTGGAATATGCCTGTTTTCTTCAAGAGGATCTTCAGTAATTATTTTCCTTGTGTCAGTGCAGTGGTTATCATTATCTTCGTCTCCTAGTCATGAGCAGCAAGGAGAAAAGGGTGAAGACAGAGGAAAGGAGAGGTGTAAGAATAGGCATGAGAGGAGGATAATGAAACTAAGCTGAGCGATTAGTCAGGAAGGGAGATTTGATAGCAAATGATATGAAGAGGGGACTCCCATGAGGCAGAAACATAATTGTTGTGTGATTTAACACATTATTATAAAAAGGAATTGGAAGTAGTGACAAGGTACTCCAGAATGTATGGATGGAGTACAGAAGAAAGCTTCCTAGAAGATAGATAGATAGATAGATAGATAGATAGATAAACAGATAGATAGATAGATTTTTTTAAGGGGAGGGAGAAGGATTAAAAATATTACTCAAAGACCAGGTAGGAAAAAGAAAGGAGATGGGAGAAATACTGCAATTATTTGTACATTAATGCAATAGGAGTTATTTGCCAGAACATTTTCAGATGTCGTATAACTTTCATCTGCATTCTTCCGATTCCACTGGGAAGCACTTGAATTTCATATTCTTGGCATTCTATTTTTTTTCTATATCATTCTACATTTTTGTGAAAAGTAGCATTGGACTCGTAAAATTTCTTGAGTGTAATGAAAAAGAAATTTAACTTCACAGTACATCTCTTTGAAGTGAGACAGTTTAGCATATTCCTTCCTAATATTTGTTATTCCTAATAATTGCTATTGTGTGGGATTTTTTGAGCCTGTTTTCTTTGTTGCACCAGAAAATATTTCAGTTTTAAGGAAAGCAGCACTCTCTTCAAATGACTCTGGCTTTTACCTAATGATCCAACAAGTTAGTGATTGTTTGATGTATATATTTTTTTGTTTCAGGTCTCAGTGGGAAGTTTCCAAGGATTTTATTGAGTGGTAATATATTCCTCTTGCTGGTTTTGGATTTCTCTGAGGATCAGCAGTTAACACAGTGTTTTCTGTTACAATTAGATTGAAGTGCCAGAGATTTGGTTTTTCCTCATTCAATTTTTTTAATTGGGTCATTTCTTAAAAGGTCATCTTAATACAGTAAATGCACTACCTCTATGAATGAGACATACTAAATGATACATGGTTTTTTGCTTCTAGGGCTCTCTACAACAAATGATATGAAATTTACATCTTGGCAGAGGTAATGGTGTACAGTAACTTACAGAACAAACTACACTGTTCTTCACAGAAGCAAGCTAGGCTTCCTTGTAAACAGCATCAAAAATCACAGAAATATGCAGAAAATCCTGAATCTTTTAAAATTGGTGATATGATCTCTATCAGCAATAAACTGGCCTGTGCCCATTTTAGTTAGTGGCTTCCACTATTTAAGGATCTGTCCTAGGAGGCTGAGTAAATAATGACTTTGGGATTAGTTTTCATAGATACCACTTCAACCACTGTAATAAAGAGCAAGAAAAATTTGATTGGTATATTTTATGCTCTTTATATATTTTTATACCCTATATTTATATATTTTTACATATTTTATACTCTAGTGACAGAGTTGGAAATATTTGAGTGAGTGAGTGTAACTTGATGAGCTTTCTTGAATAAAAGACCACTGAAGTGCTACAAACCTTTTTGGCTTAGCCTGAGTTGCAGTTTGTTATTTTGTTATTTTTTTTCAGAATCTCTTCAGTCTTCAAGTTTTCTCTCCCTGACAAGATAAAGAAATAACTGTGCACTGGTAAGATAAATCCTCAGCCTTCAATAAACAGCCTTTAATAAGTAACATATATTTTTTTTAATATTGTGCCATCCATTTTTTGAATGAAGCCTTAAAAACCAGTTGTAAGTCCCCAGGTAGTTCAGAGCCTTTGATTATTAAAAAAGTTAAATACAGGGTAAAATACAAAGGAAGATTTACCTCTGAGCATCTTGTTTCAGGTAAAACATGAAGCTATACTTAAAAAAAACCCTAATGAATGATTTTGTTCAATGTAGTTTCACCTCCCTTTATATGGTTGTCTACAATGTTAAAAAAGTATTGTCTGTTTTGCAGTTACCCTGTTAAATATTTTAGATGTCACACTGTAATATACCTTTAAAAACGCCACTGAGGCATCTGACAATTCACACAACAATACTTAAAGTCTGTTAGCCCACTCATCCAGTAAATCTTAGCAGTAGATTCAGAGGGAGCTGAAATGTAAAGAATGAAGCAATATGGATGCAATAAACTACTAATGAATCAAAGCAAGGAAAAAAAAAAAAGATTTAACCCTTGATGGTTAATGCATACTAAACATTTTCCTATTTTGACCCCAAGTGAGACAATTGTGAGACTATTACCGAATTTTGGCAGATTCAGGTCTTTCATTTGCTGTACTATTTTTAAAGTAATGTAGATAAATTTTATTCTTAGGTTTAAATAGTTTATTTATTCACTAATTTCTTCAGTCCCCTGTGGAGCTTATAGAGCCATTCTGTCCTATGCCACAGACATGTCCAAATAGCACACAAACTTTAAACTAATATTTTATAACCAAAGTAGGTATTGAGTAGTGGAATCAGAGAAGAGATTGTGAACTATTCTCCCACAGTATCAAGGACTATAGCCAAAGAATTACTCAGGTTTCTCTTGCATCTGTCCCTGAACTGCTAGGCCATACGGCTCTTTAGGGATGATTTAGTCTCATCTTTCATTTTTCTCTGCTTTGACACATGTAATCACCTGTCTTAAAACCTAGGTGCTAGGTGAAAATTTTAGCCTTCTACTGAGTGGAAATTTAAGAGAAAATGAAAGGTAATGCAATCTCTTATTTTTTTATAGGATTTGATTTTTGTATTTCTTCTTTAAACTGTGCAGTATTTGTAAATAATACCCAAGGAACTGCAGACAGGCACATAAAAACAGAGTAATAGTTTACCAAGCAAAATTTTCAATAGTGAGAAAAAGAGTGGCATGAATAAGACTAAAAGTATGAAAAAGGATATATCTTTAACTTGTATGCTAGTTCAGAAATACTTTCTGCTGTTTGTTTAATAATGAAGTGGCTAGATTAGCTTTAAATCCACTTCTTGTCTAAGCATTTTCAATTCTGAAGATGAGAAAAACTGTTGATAGTCTTGACAGAAAGTGTAAACACACAGAGAAGAAACATTGCTCTGTTATCATCTGTCCAAGGAGACCAATTAAAGCATTCTATCTATCTATTTAACATACAAAAATTTGAGTCAAATTATTTAATTAGTTAATGTTGCTATTAATTATATACTCAACATTGACAGTGATTTAAATTCTGTATAAAGATGAAAAGAGAAGACAAGATTCCTTCCTTCTCGAGCCCACAGTTGTAACCAAGTGAACTAAAAAGACTCCATTTAGGCAGCCTCAGAGGAAGGTCCATCTTAAGCATAGTCTGGGAATTTCATTTGTTTTATTTATGTAGTGGATATGCTGATGACATAGAATTTGCAGGAGTACTCTGGGATGATTGATCATGTTGAAACCTGGATATGTAACCTTACAAGGTTGGAGGAGACTTGCATTAGAGCTGATATGCAAAGGTGTCTGAAGGGAAAAGCAAAGGAGAATTTTCTATTAGACAGAACCTATCAGAAATTCACAGCTTCTAGACTAAACTATGACCCATATTGCTTGTTTTTGTGTGGCAGTATTTACATAAAGGAGCCAGGAGTCTCCCTTTTCTGTAGGAGATGACAGATATATTTGAATTTTCTATCTGATTTTACTTCAGTGTATTCTTGCACAGCAACTGCAGTTGTATCCTGTGATTGCCAGACAGTTACATATGGTTACTCCCACCCCAGTAGTGAGATCAGAAATTAGAGTTTAACATAATCATTTTTCTTTGGTCTTCCCTGAGAAGGTTTCCTATAAACATTGACATGTTTGTATATTTATGTAGAAAATGTTTCAACCACATGCAAACCCAAATTAAAAGAAAGATCTACGTCTATTTCTGGAAACAAATTCAAGCCTTTTGAATTTCACTAAGGTATCATCTGAATTCTTAAGCATAGATTCTTAGTTCTAATAAATCACATGTCCACAGTGTGGGAATTTGTATTGTTCACACTGTCAGAAGTTCTGTCCTTTGTAATACAAAAGTCTGTATTCAACCAAAAAAATCTGAAAAACTAGAAATACATGCATTAAATTATGTGTAAAAGTTACCCTTATTTTATAAATTTCTTTTTAGCTCAACTATTGTAAGTTAAAATAGATATTTTTATAAAATTACATTGATCCTTTTGTATTCACAGCTGTATATCAGCATGTAAGCAAATTATAGTGAGTGGTAGTATTTGAGATTTATGTGAATTTAGATTACAGTAAGGGAAAAATGAGAAATGTACTCTAAGTTAAAGGGAGCTGAAAAAATGCTGGATTCAAAATAAACAATCCAGACTTTGGTACGAGGCCAAATTGCCTGTAATGTATTACTAGCTTTTACGTTTGCTGCAGAGACAGTAGATCAGTATTTGAAAGAAGCTATTTAATACTGGGTATACTGATTAGAGGAAGCAATGTTCTTAAATACTGATGAAGACCCAACTGTCTGAAACTCCACTTGATTTCAATTAGTCTACTAAAATCATAGTAAGCAGACATAAAGCCAAGCAAAGGAAACCTTTATATTAATTTACATATGAGCAATAGTAACAGTTGTTTGCCTTTATAGCACGAAGCAGTGTCAGACCAGCGGAAGGTCATTGTGAGGTTTGATGCATGGTGGAGAGTGCTACAAGATTTATGACTGTTACTAGGTGAAAATAAAAACAGCTATTATTTACTGGAGTTATGTCTGTGATTCTTACTTCTAAGCATAAAGTTGATATCTGGAGTAAAGATCATTCAACAGTGAAAAAGAGAAGATAACTGCACTGCATAGGATGTGGAAGATTCTTTAAAAATCCTTGAAATCATTTGAGACTTTCTACTTCATAAAGTAAAAAATGGTGATACACTGCCACAGGGAGAGAAGTTGGAGAAGTGGGTTAGTTTTTTTTTACCACCATTTTTATTTCTTGGTAGTGAAGTCTTAGAAAGGAAATCTCTCCTTCTGATGAAAAGCCAAGATCTATCTTCTCAAAGATAATAACTTTTCCTCTTCTCACTGAGTGTACTATGTGGAAATTATCAGCCTCATTTTAAAAGCCCAATAATCTGGATATGGGATCACCAATTTCAGTACATGGGAGAGGGACAGAAAGATCAGTGACATTTTTCTCCAATAAGCTTTTCAGCATGTGACTATAAATGTAATGGTTTGATAAAGAGTGAGCTTGCCTCTGCTTGGGCCAAAAAGGTTCAGGGATCCACCAAATAAATAAAACCCCCTTGATTATTTAATAAGGTGAGATGCACAGAGACCATACAGAATTAATTAAGGACCTTCAGTATTATGAAATACCGCTTTATGCCATGCTTAAGGCAATCACCTCAGATTCAGAGCAGTCACTTCAGTTCCAAAATATTTTTTACTAATCTCCTTATAACTCCCATCTCTCAATTCAGTTGTATGCATTTCATTACACCAGGTAGTTTCCCCTGTGATGCACCCCTCAAGCTTCATAGTGTTCTACATTGTCAGTGTCTCTACCAAGCAACCTCGTTTTCTCTGGCCTTCACGTTCCATATTCTCCCCAGTATCTAAAATTTTCCTTTTATCATCATCTCCCACTTGCCTAGGTGTTTAAAATGAGGTTACGTCAGGCAAACACATTGCTTGATCCTTGGCTATTGTTTGTTTACCTTGCTTTCTGATCCACAATAACTGAATGTTGTGCAATTCTATGCTAGGAATTTCCATGGAGATGTATTAAATTGCCTCATCAGGAGGATATGGTCACTATAACACCCCTTTAGGCAGTGGTTACACCCCCTTCCAAGAAACTGTAAATGAGAGATGGGTTCTGTGGAAAATACAATATGCAAATGTAAATATGAAATTAAAGCCTAATAATGTATATGCACAAGGAAGGTGAATTAAAGCTATCTTGGTATGTCATAACTTTTCACTTAACTCTAACATACAGTTTTGCCAGTCATATTCATATTAGCTTAATCAAATACGTTTTCCATTATAAATGTGGAGTTTTTGTTAATCGTTGGATACTTTTACTATATCTGTCAAATGTTATTTAAAAAGTAAATCTTTAAAATGTCATTTCAGTACTTAACATATTTTTCTGTCATATAGCACAAAAAAAGTTAAGTCACAAGAGACCACTATGAAAATAAACATTTTTAAAAATTACACCTAAAGCACAAAGTAACATTTGAAAAATTCTGTAACTGAATTTTGGTTTTGATTTAAGACACATGAGTATCTTCTTTTCTCAACCGTGAAAACTCTTCTTTTTGGAGAAAAGAGAGGAAGACCAAATCAAATGCATAGGTCTCTTTAGTTTGCACAGCATATCACACTTCATGCAGAAGGATCCACTTGAATTTCAAAATAACACTTCATAGTTAATCACCTTCCATATTGCACAGGATATTAACATTTGTGCTTATCTAAGGAGCAGTTATATGAATCGGAATGATGAATTATTTGATACTTTTTAGTACAAACTATTACCTATGCAAGTCACACAAATCTACAGCCAAATAAAAACCTTCTAGCATTTACGATCATGTTCTGGCTGCAGGGACACTAAATTTCTACTAATAAAAACACTACTACTAATTTCTACTAATAAAACACATGTGTTTCTGAAGACAGAACTTAGTCCCCTACATTAAATAATTGCTGTCTGACAATGTGCAAAAATGTGGATGTACTGAGCCGTGTGCAGCTAGAATGATGCATTTAAGTACTCTTAATAGATATAAGTGAGAGGAAAATTAATCTGTAAACACAAAGGAGCAAAAGAGCTACTGCTTAATTTTACTGATTAAGTCATCGTATTGGATCAAGTAACTGAAAGGGTCAAAGTCCATCTTCAAATGGAAGCTCTAAGGAATACGATGGATCTCTTGGATGAAAATTAATTTGCACTAGGTTTGTAAAGTAAGTATTGCTCAAACATATTACGGTACAAGCTCTGACATTTTTATGTGATATGCATTTGAGAAATTCTGAAAAATTCATAATGATTATCCATATTGTTTTGTGCACAATATTAGATTCTGTAAATAGGAACAGACTGATACATGTCTTTGCCAGTGGAAGATTGTTTTATGTGCAGTACTTAATAGTATTTAATCTAATCTGGATTAGAAGTCCAAGTGATGAAATAATAGATAATTGTGCCTCTTCAAATGTCTGGTCATTGTCCAGAATATCTATCAAGGGCTTTGTTAAGTTCCTTTCAATGCCTAGTTTTCAGTAATTCATCATATCCTTGTTAAAAGGTTGCAGGATAAGTCACTTTTATACTTTGCCTTACTGAAAGACAAATATTATCTTGTTCTTGCTATAGAAATCATATCTATGCTCTGTGGGTTTAATTCATTATAGACAAAAGCATTTTTATATACTCTATATTTTATTCTTTCTAATAGAAAATGTAAATGCTTATTCCTTATCAAAAGTGTCATTCATAACATTTCTATTTAATATTTATGCCAATTAATTCTATTCTTCTGAAAGATTTAATATATGCAGTAGTAATTTTGAATCTTGATGCAATTATTCTAAGCATACAGAAACAAGAGCTTTAGTTAAGTTTTTCAGACGTCTGTACATCTCTCTCTACCTTTCTGTGCATGTTTCAGGTCTTCGGTGGATTCAAGGTGATAAGCCCTTGAGAAAACCATAATGTAATTATCTTTCAGAGAGGTGGTAGAATAAATAAGATTATCTATTACAAGCTTAGTTACTGGTGTGTTCAAGCTGTTCTGATACAGAAAGTCCTGACACAATTGTAAGGAAATAACAGAAAGAATACCCATTTTCAAAGGAGGGAATACTGCTTGCACTGTGAAACCTTCTGTAATCAATGCAAACTTATCTATAGCCTTTTAAATAAATGCTTTACTGCTTTTTTCCACTCTGCTTTTCTAGACTATTCCAGGATGAGCTTTAATTTTCCTTATGCATATCAAAAGTAATATTATTTAAAGTAGGATAATTTTTAGTGAAATCTATTTTTTTTTAATTGAGTGGCTTTTTTTATTGAGTGTTGCAATATTTCTTTAAGTTTGGAGTTGCCCTGATCTGTGTGTGCAAATGAATGTTTTTCATAAATTGCATTTTATGTTATCAAGTAGGTCATAAAAATAGACCAGAGTACTTAAACTGCCCTCTTAGACTATGAAGACACCTACTAAATGTCATCCACCCTTAGGTTACACCAGGGTCAGATGACATTATGTTCAATTTGTTTACGTTTTTAGGTAACATTAATTTTGGTTCTTTCTTGGTTTAAATAACCTTTGACTCCAACACTGTACACACCTATTGCTCTTCTCTTAATTACTCCAGCTCCACTGAAATTAGTGAAAAAATTGTTGCTGTGAAAAATAATCTAATCTGCATACTTACTTTTGCATAAAAGGGAACATACGTAACTGCTCTGATATACCATTGTCAAGTAGCAAGAAATATTATTGTTAGCTTTCTGTTAGTACCAATGGGGGAAAAACAGCATATAGAGAAATGAGAAGGCTTAAGTAAAAATGAAGTATATAATTTTAATATGAAAAAAAAAAAGTTTTCTAAGCTGACATTTTCAAATGCTGATTACAGACCCAGCTTGCAAATCCTTGGCTTCCAGAAGCTTTCAGAAGCTTAGTTTATAAAGATTTTTTGAGACCATTGGTTATTTTGTCCTATCATAGTGTAGGAACTCAGAGGCACAGTTTAGAGCTGTCTGAGAAAATTCTCAAGTCATGATAAAATCCATTTTTTCTGAATGATATCTAAGCTGAGAATCATTTTCTGAAATAATGTTGCCATTGGCTATCCACAGCCTTGTGCCAAGAGATTTTAGTTAAAAGAAACAGTGACTTTAAGGCTCAGTTGTGAGCAGGTGTCCAACATAAGACAGGATGGACTAGATGTCTCTAGAGGTTCCTTCCAACCCTTATTATTTTGTGTGATCCTATGATTCTGTGATATATGTTTATTATTAATATAGAACAAGCTAAATGCATACCTTTTCCAGATCTGCAGTTGAGATGTCAAAATTAAGCACCTGTGAAGATGCAACTAATAAAAAAAGGACAAATGAAATAAATTGATTCTGTAGAATGTATTTCTTAAAACCAAGAAAGTATAAAGAACATCCTTCAACATCCATCTGGACAGAAAGAAGAGAATCTAATGATCTTGCATTAAATGTTTTAAGTTCTAGGGCTTCATTCTGTTAGTAGAGAAAATGTCTAAACTTTACAAGTATTTCATCACAGGTTGCAATACATTGCAAAACTGTGCTTAGTGTACAGCTAGAATTTTGTTACTGATGCTGTGTAATTTAAATAGAGATCATGTTGATTTCAGGCCTTTGGAAACCAAAACTCTTAAGAAGTCCTAATAACAGAGTATAACAACCATATTATTCCCATAGTAAAAAGAATGGGAGTTTTTAATAGATTTTTTCCCTGTAGTGTTTGTTGTTATTAGCAAGTCTCTAATCTACATATATTAAATTACTATTCCTACTGAGCTGTACCTTTTTGCACAACTGTGGAATTAAATTGACAATGTTCTCTTTCTTTCTGAAACTGAAGCTAGGTTGTTTGATTTGGATTTCTTTTTCTCTCATTTTCTTAGTAAAGAACACCACTTGGATACCTCTAGCAATCAACAGACACGTGAGGCAAATCTGAGTTTTTAATTTTTTCTGTTCATTTGAAATTCTCTCTTCTAGTAACATTAGAAATTAACTCTTTTAATTAATAATATTAATGTAAGACAAATTATCCAGAAGGGAAGTGTAGAGGAGCATTCTTTTTTGCTGTATTCAAAATTATATTAAAAATTCCTTTTTTGCTATAGTGCTGTGTGAATCAGGGACTGACACAAATTATTTTATTTCTAAAGCAGTAAGTAAAAATAGAAGCTTTTAAACAGCTTATAGTAGATAATAGAACACAATATATTCACACTTGTATATGTTGTTTTGTTGCTGTTATTTAAAAAGGTACGCTGAAAGCAGTATGGCACAGTGATATATTTGCAGTTAATTTTAGTGTGAGTGAGGTCAGAGTCAGACTTCTCTGACTCAAAGAAACTAACAAGTTGCTGTTAGTAGACCACTGTGGAGGTTTTGGACATCATATGCTTGTTCACTAGTGTCTGCAGAGAAATATGTAGCCATATAGACAATCAGCATTCATGATGAGGTTACATAGCTGCCACCTGGTACTCTAATGAGATGGAAGGCAATTAAAAATAATTACCACTGCAAACTCATTAAAATTCTGTAGGTTTGTCAAACTCTGGCCCCTCATAATTGATGCAGAACATTTTAGAAAATTACAGTGAAACTCAATGATATTTTAAATCAGAAATTGAGAGAGTATGAATCGCAAAGGTTAATTTCAAGGAAGATACTTAATAGCTACAAAACGTTACAGTACGATGTTAAGAAGGTTAACATTCCAATATTATTGGAGTGTAAGGTGTTTTGTCATTTAACCAAAGTCTTTCTGTGTGTTATTTAAGGTTAACATTTTTATGTTTTTGTACACACACACACACATGTTTTTAGCCCAAGTGCTCTGAACCATAAAACTATGAGAAAGTGTTTAAGTTTTCAAGGAAACATAACAGACAATATTATATGAATTTTTGAAGAGAGAAAAAAGCATATAACTTGCTATGCGATGGTTTCTGTGGAGTTATTCACTAGTAGTGTCATAAGAGAATCCACTGCATTCACTGGCATCTATGGGAGGCCTCTGATTTCAGTGGCAATGAGTAAATAATGGTCTTTCCAAGTAAGACCCGATTTCTATGCATCTGAGCAGTAAATGAAGACACATGGCATAACCTCTTAGAGATCACTGCACCTCCTTTTGGGGATCAGCTTTAAGCTCTTTAGCAAATAATGTACTGGTAAATTCACGAGGCTGTTACTGACATGAATCTTTAAAAAAGCTGATCACCCTAGCATGTAAAGACATGGGTCCCACATCCCACCTCTAGCAGCCATAGTCAATCCCATAACCTGTGTTTAGTTAAGCTTGCTGGTCTGAAAAATATCTCCAAGCTTAGAGTAATGAAGTTGAGTGTCAATTAGCAAGATTTCAGAAACTTGGAAATAAATTATTTGGTTTGATTTTTCTGTATTTTTGTTCTAAAAAATAATTAACTGGACAGGAAATAGAAAACTGTATACTTGATACAATATACATATGTATATATACATA
>WBNH01012487.1:0-68498 GCA_013401255.1 Urocolius indicus
TTTTTTTTACAGCAAAATAGAAGAAGAGAGATTTCTGAGACCTCTCACATTAATGTTTGATGAACTACCTGAGAAAAGGTTTAAAGAACAAATGGCTGAAAATGGGAGATAATGTGGTGCAGTGGATTAAATGCACCCTGGGAGTTACTTAGTTCAGGCTGTCTTCTTCCACCCATCCATTACAAACCAGGTAGGGCTAGGTCTTAATAGCCAGAGTCTCTGGCCAGTACTTGGCTTTACTGAAGCTGCCCACAAAACAAAGCACAGGCTCAGTCATTGTCCCTCTGGAATTGGAGTGAATTCAGTGCCAAGCTAAATACTTACAAAGTGAGCTGCAATTACTCGTGGGAGTGACTGTGGTGAGACTCCTGGAGTGAGTGAGGGCTGAGCTCCCGAGGAGATGCTCCAGAGCCAGGAGGGATGTGCCTCCCAGGGACCATCAGCACAGCCCCTTCCTCCCAAAGTGCTTGTCAGAGCTATCAGGGCAAATAAAAAGCCAGGCTGCACACAACCTGAATTGCCAGACCAGGAAGGGCAGGGAGGTGACATGAGTTACCCAAGGTGTTGTCTGCATCCATTCCTAAATCAGGGATATAGCAGAGTTAAAAAACATATATAGAGAAAAAATACAGAGGACTATGTTAACCTGCCCCTGTAAGCTCCCTGTGTTACCAAGGGGTCCTGTGAGGGCAGACTGAGGCAGGTGGAAGCTCCCCAGCTTGTAGAGCAGCCAAGGGAGGGGCTGTGAATTCTCCTGTCACGTTTATTTTTCCTTTTCTGAACTATTTCACTCATCTAATGTGACCTGAGTTTATGCCCCTAACTAACGACAGCTAGATTACATCCCCTAAATCCAAATTACTCCCCAGGACACAGCTTACCACCATCATTATTATCCACTGCATTGATACTGACAGTACTCAGTACAGCTGCTACTGTCACCTAGCATGATACTGTGACTTTCCCAGGGAAGGTGGAGTGCTCAGACCACTGCTTTCTCACCCACATCTGCACTGAGAGTTGGCACCAGAACGGCAGCTGAATGCCACAGATACTGACAGAGGTCTTTTGTTGTTGCTGTTGTTCATTAAAAAAAGAACCTGTAGCATTTAAAGGCCATCTGAAAGCAAAGAGTGTAGCTTGTGGCACCAGATCCCAAGTGTAACTCAGTGTGACAAACCAAGAAACGCATTTGTAGAGCAGGGTTTTACTGCACATCATCCCTCTCTGGTTTGCTGGTGTCAGAGGTGAAGTGCATGGACATCCATTTGCTTAGCTCGTGCCCAGATGGTGGGGCATGGCAGCTCACCCCATATCCACCACTAAAGAAGCTTTCCCAGCCGCTGTGTCAGGGGATCAGCTCTGGCTGCACGATGAGCCAAGCTCAGTCAGTGTCCTCAGCTGATGGGAAACCTGCCACTTCAATGAAGCCAAAGCACGAGGCAGCTTTGCATGAGCTGGGAATCCATCTCCCTCCTCTTTCAAACCTGTTACAACCATTTTGGATAGCAGCAAGGAGAAATTCCTGTAGTCAAAGGAGAAATGCTCCCTTCTGTACGTCTTCCAATGCCAAGAGGACACTAGCAGCTCTCTGTCAGGCCAGGCAGAAAAAGGTAGTCATCTAAACAAAAGCTGTCTCCAACAATGATGTGCATTTTCAGTTTGCAGGCTTTGCTGTCCAGTGATGCTCGTTTCCTTGCCAAACACTGGGCAAAACCTGGGACTAATTGCACTGGGATGTGCTGGTGATTGTCCAGTGTACCCCCCCAGAGAACAAGCTCTGGGGAGGTGGTCCAGTTCATAGTGGGATTGCACCTTAGGTGTGCGATGCTCCTACAGCTCACATGGGTCTTTCTTCTCCCTCACCCTTCAGCTGGTGCTCCAGCCATACCAAATTATTGGGTGAGGAACATCTCTATAGGTCAAGAGAGAGGCAAAATTTGACATCTCTGCCCTCTTGGGTGGCTGGAGATGGAAGGCAGAAGTCACCGTAGATAGCAGGGAAATTATGATTTCCAAAGGAAGTGCAGGGGAAGGTCACAGGGCACAATCAGATGTTATTTCCATGACAGAGAGAGATGAAAAGGAGGCAGCATTTCCTTCCTCAGCTGATTCCTTCTTCACAAATACAGGAGCTGTTTTGTCCTTTTTTTTTCTGGTTGTAGTTACAGTAAATCCCTAAGACCAAAACTTTGGAAAATAAGCACCCTGCCTCTTGAGAAGTTCCCATGACACTTCCCTTGCGCTGCTGGCTGTGGTTTGAGCTGACATCCATCCATATTGATGGCGATGGGGTGGGCCTCCCCTTCTCCAGCTCAGTTCTGATTGCAATGTCACGTCAAGCAAATCCAAAGACCAGCAGCTTCTGTGAAAACACTCCCACTGATTTCAAAGGGCTTTGGATCCAGCTTCACACAGTGGTCAAACACTAGACAGGGTGACCAAAGGATCTATTGCTCACAGCTGCAGCTGTAGGCATACATGAAGATAGCAGAGACACGAGCTTCATGCATTTGGGCTCAGATTGCCCCAAACAATGCAAAGGTCTTTTTTGAATGTGAAGGTTTTAATCCTTTCACGGCATCCCCTTATCTGAACCTATTCTACCAGGGCCTGTTTACCAAAAAGCTTTTATTCCAGGCTCTAACTGTGATAAATGAGCAGCAAGAATGTCCTCACTTCCAGAGGCAACTGGGAACTGTCTGCTCACTCATGCTGCTGTGCACCCATCAGATGAGAGGTCCAAACAGCAAAACACAGTACCAGTGTGTTCCCAATGTGTTGATGAGCCTGTGCACCAACAAACAAGGGGTACCTGCATGCATTGTACATTCAAGTACACATAGAAATAGACACACACATATACATATGTACATCTTGGGGCATCTAAAGTAATGTGATAAGTCAGTTATATGGTTTACCTCTTACTACCAAAATACAGGCCTGAAGCAGTTATAGTGCCTTGCAAAGGATCTTCATGATAACTGTGTGACAGTGGCATCCCTCAGGGAAGCTGAAGGGTAGAATGATGACAATCTGACGCAGAGGCAGCGAGAAGCAGACCCTGCCCCAGTGTGAGCAGCACTGAAGGCCATGGAGTCACACCACTGTACATCAACTGATGGTGCAGACCCTGCTGTCCAGCAAAGGGACTGGCATGGGACCCTTCCCTCTTGATTCTGCTATAACTGAGCCTGGAGGGTGTATCCCACCACACAGGAAAGCTACTGTGACACTGCATCCTACAAATGCTGCAAAGCCTCTTTGCCAAAGGTAAAAAAAATAGCATGCATCCTCAGCTACAGAACACACCTCTGATTCTGAGGGGTTAAAAAGGGAAGAATTATAGTAAGCTTGGAGATCTGTTCCTTCTGCCTCTGTTACGGAACAGCAGGCTGTAGCTCTGTAGCAGATTTTAGGCTCTGAGGAATTTGACAGCATCCTGGCAGAGCCAAAATATACCAGGTTCTTTTCTAAACTTGATTTCTCTATTTTCAGGATAGAAAGTTCTCCTTGTGTTTTCAGGGAACTTCTGGAGAGTATTTTTTTTTTGGTCTCTGGCAAACAGAAGAAGAAACAAATGTTTAAAAGCAGTCATCCTTTCACTCTGTCTCTGTTGCAAACTCATGGTGTATCAAAACACTCGCCCAGTACATAGCCATGTGCCAGGGAACTTTATGCAGAGTTGTTCTCCTTAGGGGGAAAAACATGAGGCTGGGGTTTAGCTGTGCATTACAGTGCAATCTTGGGGAGTGAGATATGTGCATTGCATCACCGTGCATCTTGGAATTTGTGAAGAGAGGGAAAAACAAGACCATCAACCGTGCTGTGTAAGGACCAGGGTATATCAAATGTTTCAGTGAGTTTTCTCTTTCCATCGTGGTGTACTGTATAATAAGACTTGCTTGTGTGTAGGTGCTGCCCGATATTACCAATAAAGTCGCAAAGAAGTTCCTGTTTTCTTTCCCATGAAGCTGAAATTTCCCATCCTCTGTCTCCCAAGTTTTTCTGGTTTTGTTTGTGTCTTCAGTATTGGTAAAATTGCTTCAGCTTTCCAATTTGACAGAGGAGGACTGAACAGAGCATTTTTCTTTCTGGCTGGTAACAGCTTCTTATAAGAGTGGCTCTTGTCTTAGGAAATAGGGCACGTTGACAGATTATCTCCGCTGGTGTGTTCAAACTTGAGTACAGAAAGTTTGGTTCCTTTCAAATGCACCAGCAGGTAGGGGATCTCAAAGAATTAGCTTGTGGAAGAGGGAATTTTAGTGTGATTTTACATCCAGATTCTTTTTCTACTCTGTTCTCCTCAGGTGATACAGTAAATACCATCGTAGGCATGAAGTCCAGGCTAGGGGTTGGGAGACTTTTGCTGTGTTCCCAGCTGCCACAACCCACTGTGTGAACCTGGCAAAGGAAATTAACCTCCCTATTAATTCTTGTCTGTAAAAACATGCAGAGGCTTTTAAAAAGGAAAGACTGAGCCAAACTCCAGGCACATTGATGCAACTGTGGACTTCAGGATCAGGCTTACAAGTCTCAAGAGTGTAGTGAGACGTGATGAAATAATGTTTGTAAAGATCTCTGAGGTTCTGAAATGGAGGCTGATCTGAGCAGGTAAAGAATTTCAGTGACAACTCCTAACGGACACATCCCTATTAATCCCTCCCCCCCACCCCCTCCCCTTTTTCATTTCAAAGTAGCAATAAGAATGAGATTTATTTACTGAGTGGTTGAGAAAGCCAACCTTTGACTCCGTACCTTAGAGCAGTGCCTGGGGCAGGCAGTAATTGTGCAGAAAGGCACTGATAGCATGTCTTCTTATTGCTTAAGAAAGGTGTTTTTCCAATTTGCTTTGCTCACTGGATTGCTGTACCAGACTCGAGATTCGTGGCTATAAATACAGTGAGCTAGATATAAATAGGCATACATACATACACGCAACAGAGGCTGTGACTCAGACACACTTCCAGCACACTACAGCCAAATTCACTATAATTGGGGAAAAGAAAAACAGAGAGTTCAATATTTTTAATAAAGAAAGCCTGATCCCCAAATCACTTTACCAGGCTTTGATCATGTGAGTGTTCAGACCTACCGAGACCAGAGAGGCCCGTAAGCACAGAAACTTGTGCTAAACCTATACATTGAACTGTGTAGTCAGCAGGGTTTGGAGCTGCCTAACATATTGATTTCTCAATATAAGGGAAGCAACTGAGGTTGTAGAAATTGTATTCAAATTTTCAGATCTGGACCATCCCAATGTGCAGAGTGTGGACTCTACACCCATTCAATTCATCTGCAGTCCTTGAACTGAGACTGAGGAATTTGGGGAGGGTTCCTGCACCTTGAAGAATTCCAGAGGATTTGGAAATACTCACTGAACTGCTCAAAGGAAACTGGATCTCTGTCTAATCCACCACACTATGAGCACATGAAGTTCAAGTTCCTTCAGTCCTGCACATGGTGTCAGGTGTAATGCTTCCCTTTCCTGACTTGCTTTAGGTGAATTCCTATAGTAAGAGGCTTCATGTAGCCCTGGCACAGGCTGCCCAGGGAGGGTGTGGAGTCTCCTTCCTTGGAGGTCTTCAAGACCCACCTGGACATATTCCTATGCAACTTGACCTAGGTGGATCTGCTGCAGGGGAGTTGTTCTAGATCTCTGGAGGTCCCTTCCAACTTTACCGTTCTATGATTCTATGATAATAAAAGTCAATTACTGATGTGCCTGACAATAAAGCTCTGAGAACAGGAAATGGATAGTGAGAGCCATAAGTACATTCAAAACAAACCAGTTTAACAATACAAATGCATTTCTGAAGGTATGTTCCAGAGCTCCCAGTTAAACTGTCACACACAGAACAGTGGGACACATCCACCCTCTGATGATGTTTCTGAAACACAGAGTTTGACAATTTCCCATGCAACCTTGCTGTGATTTTTTTTTCCTCCAGAATGAACAAATGGAGTTGCTTGCTTTGTCCCTCAGAAGGCTGTTTAGGAGAAGCAGAACTTACCATACTTTATGAGCAACAGGAAGAAAGCCAATCAATAACACTTTTCTGCTCTCTGGTTTGAGAGCCCTCGTACGTGCTTCCAATTGAAGGTACAAATACACATTTCTGAGAGCAAAAGATCTCACTTTAAAGTGCAGCAAAGAGGTCCAAATTTGGTCGTCAGTTACTCCACAGTGAATCAGGAATGACTCCATTGACTATACACAGCATCCAGACATTAAGGTCAATGGATTTTTTTTTTTTTTACTAGCTTCCATTAGTGTAGTGGAATGCAAAACTTGGCTTCGACTCTCTGTATTGCAACTTATATCTGAATCTTTCAGCAGCAACAACAACAACATGTATATCTTTATTGCTTGTACAAACCTATCTGAGGTACAAACTGGGCAGAGCTAGAGAACTACTAACTAGGTGGCAAATATAGGTTCTTCTTTCTGAGGAGAGGTAGACACAAACCTGCAGTGCAATGAGGAACCACCCAGCAGACACACATTTTGCCAGAGTGCAAAGAAAAGAAGAAAACCTGTCAAATTTGGTGACCAGTGTCTTGGAGGGTGTGTTAGATGTTCAGATGGAAAGTATGCCTTTAAAAACATGCTTGGTGACCACATGCAGGCTTCTGACACACCTTTTAAGCAGCATTGCCACAAAACCATATTCTGCCTATGTTAAGTATAGTCCATCCCACGGTGATCAACACAGCACTGCCATACCCTCTCTGATTGATTGTGTTATTGCAGTGTCCCACAAGCCATAAATGCAGTGTCTGTAAGGCCCAAATGATAGCATTCAGGCTGTACTGGCTGCCTGAAATGACTTGTGTTTTCTTAAGACCTCAGAGAACTCCAGGCTGAGGACAGCTCAGCCCTTGTTTCCCCAACCTTTTGCTCCTCATGAGGACAACCTAACAATTTGGTACGATGGGCCACTGCCTATTTTTGAGCCATTGGCTAAGGGTGGGCTCTTGGGTGAAAATCGAGACCTTCATTGGTTTTGAGACTCTAGAACCAGCTACAACACTGAGGAAGTGAATAATGTATCAGCAGTGTTAAGTTTAGGTGAGGCTGGAATAAGTGATACTCCATGGTTTGATAGATATATCAGAGAAGGTGACTCTTTCTCTGTTTCTTCCCACTTTTTTCAGTCTTGACAAATGCATGGCAAGAGAGAATCCATGTTGCCTAGCAACTCCTTAGGATGCAGAAAGAAATCAGCAAATATAATTCTGAATTAAAGCTGCAATGACTCCCCACATTTTTTTCTAGAGAAAACCAACAATAGTTGTATGTTCTCCATCTTCCTCCTGAAGTCGCATTAGCTCAATGTCAAACTCTTTAAAATGAAGACTCGGGGAAGCTGATAGGTCTTGCAGAAGTGGGAGAAGGAGTTAGAAAAGCAGGAACACACTTTGAATTCTAGCAACGCTGATCATTTGAGTTAAAGCTGAGGGTGAGTTTAGCTGTTTTGGCACGAGTCCTTTGTGAGCCAGGCATGGCTTCGATCATGAGACATGCTGGATTAATTGCTCCTCTTGTTTAAATTGTCATTGATTACATTACTGTTGCATCCATAGCAGCTGAAGCAACTGATGTTGCACCAAGAACAACCAAAGATGTAGCAAAAGCATATGCATCAAGCCATCAGCAGAGCACTTGCATCAAGCCCTCAACAGCTGAGCTACAACATAGTACTCTTAGTCTTAGCCCATGAGCACCTCACAGAGTCCTGGTGTTGGTATTAGATGGTGCATTTAGCATTTTAAGGATGTATCACCAAACACAACAGGTGTTTCTGCAGAAATCAACAGGGCAACTGGGATTGATGAACATTCCCATCCATGCTAACAGGGTTCTGAGTATTCAAACACAGCGATAAACACGGCTTCCTAGAAATCTGAGAGAGATAAATTTAGTTCCTTTACTTGGAGTAGTGTTCATATTTCTATTTATTTGTTTTTACTATTTGATCAGAAGTCATTTGAATTTTCAGTAACAAGAGATTTGGAAAATGAGAGAGCAAAATGGCACTGCTCTGTTAGAACAACAACTTGCAAAGTGTATCTCTGACTTTGCAATCACTCTTTGGAAACTGAGACATTCAAGGGGTAAGACAAACAAGACTCATCATCACTTTTTAGACCAGTTATCTTGTCCTGTTCAGCAAAAGAAACAGATAGGAGAAAGCTTTCTCTCTCCTTTTTCTTCTGCTCTTTGGGACATTATTAATAGTTATTAATATCACTGCTACTGCAGTAATGCTTATGGTCCTAGTTGCATTACAATGTGTTAATAACTCTCCTAGTTTCCTGGTGTCAGGGCTGCTGTATTGTTAACCCCCGTTGTCTTTAAGAAGCAAAAAGGCCACGTAGGCATGATTAGCACAGAACCTGAATACAGTTCCAGTGCTTCAAAGTCCTTTTGACATTCATTCTGCAAAGATGTAAGTCCATGTAGACCAGATCCTGCCTAGCAAAAGCTCTCCCAAACCACAGCTTACAAATACTCTTGCCCCTGCCTTGTCTTTGGTGACATAAGTAAGGAACACCCTGTATGGGTAATCATCTGGAATGTCCTATATATCCATACTTCTGAATGTCTCTACTCACAATTTCCTTTCCTGTGACTTTCACTTGTGTGAACTGTGAAAGATCCCATCTTGCTACATCTGACAATAAAACATAAGCTATATATGGTCTTAAAATGATACACAGTCCACCACAGAATAACATGAGGAATATTTTGTCCTGTTTTATGGCACATCTGTCATACCTATATCACATGTATTTATGATGTATAGAGAGTTTACTCCTGCTACATGTGCAAGTAGCTATATACAATGCAGAAATATATTATGACATTCACAGGAATACGATGTGATCTAAACTGAAGAGAAATCATTTCTCCTTCACGTCTTCAATATTGAAGCCATTCTGTAAGTGTAGCAGAAGAGGAGTGAGATATTTCAGTCTATTTCCATGTTTGCAAACCTGTCAATACAAAAAGGTACCTTTCCCATCAGTTCCTGAGACATATCCCAAGAGGACAGAATCCCATGCAATACCATACAGGGTCTCAGGTGAAAAAGTTGAGCTTTGGCAGTAATTGTTTCTGGTTTTGCTAAAACCAGAGGTTCATTCTGTTCTGATCTCCTTTGTCCCCATGTTGTGTAAATAACATGGTCTCCTTTTTAATGAAGCAAACCCCTTAGGATTGCACACAGACCCAAAGGTTTTGGCCACGTAACTTTAAGGCTTTTCTGCCTTGTAGCATTTTGAAGCAATTTGCTGTTCACATCAACTGTAGTCTGTAAACCTCTTCTCCATGTGTGTTCAGCATAAAACAACTCATCTTGCAGCACTCCACAGCATTCAGCTTGCTGCCCTCCAGGTGACTCACACCAGGCAACGGCAGCACTGCCAGTCAATCCTCTGTGCCTTTTGGGAGCAATGATGGTCAGGCCAAAGGATGAGGGCCTTCAGGCTATGCATTGTTGCCAACATGTGCAGGGACTGACAGGCACGAGATAATCTGAGGATGAGTGCCTTTGATGAGTCACTTCATGGTGTTGGTGGGTTTGGAGATGATTCTCATTGATATATACAGGAACTGGCAGGGGACCCAGGGCCAAACAAAGGTTTTGCCTCTAATACGTTGAAAATGTGTAGTATACTCATACCTTGAAGAGCCTGAGAGCTGCTCTGTAATCCAGCCTTCTGCTTGCATGGAGGAAGTAGACTCAAGTGTTGGCAAATGATCTGCACCACAGTAAAGGGGGCAGCAGGATCATCCTTGCACAACTTTAGCAGTCTGAAGGAACCATAGAACAGAATCACAGTTTGGTTTGGGTGGGAAGGGACCTTTAGAGGTGTTCTAGTCCAACCCCCTTGCAATGAGCAGAGACATCTTCAACTAGACCAGGTTCCACAGAGTCTCACCCAACCTTATCTTGAATGTTCACAGAAAATGGGAACCTGCCACTTCTCTGTGCAGCCTGTTCCAGTGTTTTACCACCCTCATCACAAAGAATTTCTTCCTTATATTTAGTCTGACTGTGCCCTCTTTTAGTTTAAAACCATTACTCCTTTCTCATTGCTATAGGCCCTACTAAAATGTCCATCCCCATGTCTTCCAAGCCCCCTTGAAGTACTGAAAAGTTGCAATAAGATGTACCTGGAGTCATCTCCTTCAGACCGAGAAACCCCAACTCTCACAGCCTTTCTTCTCATTCAGCTTTTCTCTCTGTGCTTTCTCACCTTTCCCTTCACAGTTAGGGCAGGGAGGGTAAGAGGAATCAGAGTCTGCAGGTCAGCCAGTGAGCTATGTTGGTACTCCTTTCTTGGTGCTGAAATGAATGATGATCAGCCTCTTTAGTTAATTGGAAGGGGTCACATCTGGAAGAGCTTTACACAGCCTCAGCCTCTGTGGCAACCTGCCTGAGTAAGCACCACAAGATTTAGCCAATAGAGAATGTGTACTGCACAGCTCATTAAGAGCCTAATCACTCTCCTCCAGGTCGAATTCAAATGGCTATTAAAATCAATGTATTTATTTGCCAGTGAGAAAGCTGAAGAGGTCACAAGATGTATATGAAATGTGTCCTGAAAAGAATAAATGACATGGTGGTAACAATATGAGAAAGAGCCCAAGCTGGCTTAGATACATCCTAACCCCTTGGTGCTATTTAGACGTGGGGATTTCTGCACCCAGGAAGAGAGAATGCCAAGGGTGTCAGCTAGAGGAATGATGAAAATATCTCACAGTCAAGTGACAAGAAGCCTGTGGCACATCAAATAGCAGAGGAGGACTATGCAGATAACAGCTGGCTGACAGGGGAACCATTCCCTCTGATTGGAGGCTGTCTCCAAGGAACAATGGACTGACTCTTTGCTTACTGACCTTGAAAATGGAAATCATTTTCAGAGGCAGCCTTCCCCCTTCTGTGGAAGTTTAAGCACATTTGTTTCTACCAAATGAACTTGAATGCAAGTTGCTGTGACATCACAGGGGAAAGGATCATTCCTCATTTATCAGCTTCTCTGTTTTGGTGTAACTGAGGGAGACACTTGAAAAATATCTTCTCAGTGTGCAACTTTGCCTTGTGTAAAACATGATGAAAGGGGCTAAGGATAGAGCCAAGATTGCAAGGAACCAGAGGAGGGAGCATCCTCTGAGCACGTGTTGTGCAGTGTCCGACGGCTGGGGACGTGTTGGGAGCTGAGAGGGCAGGATGTGTGTCACAAAGAAAAGATTCAGTTGCAGGAGAATAAGAGAACATCCTTGCTTGGCAAGACATGGGGCAAATGTTAAGTATCCACCTCCCCATACAGCCACCTTCAGTCTCCCTTCCCCCTCACCAACAAATCTCATGGAAGCAAACTCTTCCCAGAACGAGTCACTGCTTTCCTGAAAATGTAAACTGTTCTGTTGCAAAGTCAACAATGTCCTGCAGGAATTCTTGGAAAATCTCCAGACATGTGCAAAAAAAAAGCTAGTAATTTGTTACCTATCATGGCACACTTTCAGGCCTCACAGAAGCTACCGGCAGCTGAGGGCGGTCTGTATCTCAGCAAGTCACAGATCCTCTGCAGATCTTCTTAATGTCATAGAGCTGGGTCACTTTCATTTACTGGCTTATGCTTTATACTCTCGTTTTAGAGCCAGCTATCACTGCAAGAAGGCAAAGTGATTGAAACATCCTGTTTGGTTTATTATACAGAACTGCTCTCCTCCACTAATGGGGAGGTCACCTTGCAGGTACCAGAGGGTAGAAACATGCACATACTGCTGACTAGCTGCTGGCTCTGCAGGTTTACACTCTAATTTTCCCCAATGGCAATTTCCTTGGTTGTTACATCAAGCAGGAGTTGCAGATCCACCAGCTAGGTCCTGATTCTGGACTAGCTGCAATGCAGAGCCTGAACCAGCTTTAGTCACCTTTGTTCTGAAGTGTTAAGAGAAGCTGAGCCTGGGACACAGAGTTGATATGGTGGCCTGGCTTCACTTCTTGATGAATGTCTTCATTGCACTTGCTGGTCACAAAAAAAAAAAAAAATCCTCTAAGCCTGGCTTACATCAGAAAAGTAGATTTAGTGGTACAGGTAAATTAGCTTTTATTTCCACTTGGCTGGCTTATTTTGCAGGGAGAAATGGAGCTGATCATGCGTATGGATTTGCTTCTCTTATGCTCCTCTTTCCCAGTCCACTTTCAGCTGTATTTCCAGGTCTTAACTCCCTCTTTTCCTTGCATGGAGTTACCTGCTCCATTTTTTGCTGCATTTTGCATTATACACCAAAACTATTCTCATGTGGAGCAATTTAGCTTGGCAATGAGTCACCTGAAGGTGGAAGGTGCTGTGGGCCCCAGTATCAGGGAGCTATAGGAAGAGCAGCTTTGGTAGAGCCGCTGCAAGTGGGGAGCATCCACAAAACATCTCCCTGCTGTGCTTCCAGGGCAGCTGAGAGAGGGAAAGGAAGATGAAGCTTGCTACACTGACCACATCTGCTCACCAAGCAAAGCTGGAGGAGGAAAAGCAAAACATCATTGGTGGGAGATGATGGATTGGCTGCTCGGCATGATGGCAGTGAAGAAAGGCCTCTCTGAGGTCAGCCTCTGCCCGTGCCAGACGACATTGGGGTCTTTTCTCCACCATACCCCGGGCAGGCTGCCAACAGACAAGAGGAGGGAAGAAGCAGGGAAAGGATCTCACTGCTGTGGGGAAGGAGGTGTATAAATAGTGCCTGTTTGGAGGGCCAGGTGTGTCCGTCCAACTCTAGCCAAGCAAAACAAGAGGGAGAAAGAAGTGTGTGTTCCTCTCCAGACCCGGTTCCTGAAATTCATTTCCTCCTGTGTGTTTCTGTTATTATGAGTGGGTGGATTAGGGAGGAAGGAAGGAAGGAAGAAAAGAAAGCAAAAATCTTTGGTTTATTCTTGGATCTCACACCCCTCAGCCTTTATTTGCTTACTGTGTACCTGCTCACTTGTGCATTGTTTGCCCTGGTTATGTGTTATGGCTGAGCCACTATAAGCCCTCGCTTCTGCTGGAGGGGGAGTTTTGCTCAGCTGTTTCCCACTCTTCCCTTTCACTCTCTCAGTCCCTTCTGCCAGGTGCTTGAGCTCCTCCTGTTCCCACCAGCTCTCACTGAACTGAATCAGCTCGCTTGCTTGTCAGAAACCTTCTTTTTCTGGGTTAGTGAATTGAGCTGGTGCAGCGCTAGTTCAGACAGACAAGGCAGAGCAAGAGAGCAGATGCTTGCAGCAAGCAGTGGGGAAAGCATTAGAGGACACAGACTTTTCTTCTTTAGCTTTGGTGGCCTGTTATATCGGTTCCCACTCTTGTGTGTAATTTAATCACCAGCTGATGTCTTGGCACGCTATGGCTTTCCAAGCTCTCGGGAGGCACTTCCATTTCAAACATCAGCCCTTCAGCCTGGAAAAAAGCTTCGGCTCCCACGTACTTCCAGTTTTCTTCTCCAAAGTTGGCCTGAAATTGAACTCTCTGACAGAGCATATCTGGCCAGCTCTGTGGTCACATTTATGGTCATTCCTTTTGCCAACATTTTTTACAGTATACTAGGCTGTTATGATGAACCCTTTGCAAAACAAGGACGTGGCAACAGAAGGTTTCCCTTGTTATCCAGGAGGCAGACCCAGCTATCGCAGGTGCTGTCTCTCGCTGCCTGGTTCTCCAGCAGAAAGCCAGCACTGATATCCACTCGCTCCTGGGAAAACACAGATGGTGTCAGAGAGCTTGGCTGCTAAACAGCTTGGTGGGGAGCATCATTTGGCTTACAACGCCCAGGCAGCTGTTTTCCTGTGAGCTGCCCTGCTCCTTCCACTGCTTGCAGGGAACGTGCCCTGTGACTGTGGAAGACAAGAGGGGTGGGATGGAGGGGTATGCTGCCAGCAGGGCTGAGGGGCAAAAAGTCTATCCTTGTCATAGAATCATAGAATGGTAGGGGTTGGAAGGGACCTTTAGAGATCATCCCCCCTGCAACAGGTCCCACCTAGATCAGGTCACACAGGAACACGTCCAGGCAGGTCTTGAAGACCTCCAAGGAAGGAGCCTCCACACCCTCCCTGGGCAGCCTGTGCCAGGGCTCCCTCACCTCAACAGAGAAATAGTATTTTCTTATGTTTATATGGAACTTGTTGTGTTCCAGCTTCATCCCATTACCCTTTGTTCTGCTGCTAGATACCATAGAAAAAAAGGATGCTCCAACCTCCTGACGCCCACCATTTAGATATTTGTAAATATTAATAAGATCCCCCCTTTTCTAGACCAGACTCAGTTCCCCAACCTCCTGACACCCACCATTAATGGTTATCGTGGCTTTGCTGCCCAGCACATGCATTGCACACCCAACCACCTCCTGATGCATGGGGGAGCACAAGCCCAGAGCCACATTTCAGCCCCAGCTGCTCATCACTGGTTATGGCTGAGCCTGATCTCTGCCCTATGCCCCTCTGCCTTTGGCTGATGGAGGTTGTCCACACCAGACAGAACTCTGCACCCCTGCCAGCCAAAGGCACGTTGGCAGGTTCGCTGCAGCTTGATTTGCTCTCCTTTCTTTGCTCTCTTCCTTCCTGCAACTTTGGGAACGGCAGTTGAAAAAACGTGGCGGCACAGGAGGGGGGCCGCACGGCCTCAGGAACACCATGTCAGGCAGAACAAAACAAACGCCCGAGGAGGTGCTTCCGAGAGGCTTTGACAGAAACTGGAGCACACATGTTCCTCCTCTCCCTCTGTTTTTGTCACGTCTCTGTAACACGGTGGACATTTTTCCCAGCTGCTCAGCGGGGCTGACAGCGTGTTGTCAGGATGGGGCTGTGTCCTAAATAGAAACTCTGCAGGTTCAGAAAGTTCCTTTCCTCTAATTGGAACCGACTCGCAGAGGTGAATAAAAGCTGCAAAATTGTTTTAAGCTATGAGCAATTATAACAACCCTTACAGTGCCAGTGACACTAAGAGGATTTGTACTGGATTATACCCAACGTTAACATGATCTAATGCTGCATGAATATCGCAGCCTGCAGCAGGCCCAGCTTTCAGAGTCGGGTTCCTTGTTCTTCAAAGTCATCCGGGGTTTGGGGAAGGAGGGGAGAGCGAAGCTATACGAGGAGAGAGTTTTGGTGCAGTGTCATGTCTCTTTTAACCATCACAAACAGGCAGCATTACAGTAATAGTGGAAGACAAAAGGGATGTTAAGGAAAGCCAGGTGGCCTCCTGTGGTTTGGCCCTCACCCTGCTGGGCAGAGGTACCACAGAAGCCTCGTGGTGTGGTGCCACAGCATGAGACCACGAGTTTTGAATCCTTCTCCCATCTCCAGCCTGCATCAGGCTGTCTGAGGAGGCTTTAGAAAGCGTTTCAAAATAACCCTTCTTTTTATAATGGCATAAAGAGACTTCCGTTGGCACAGGCAGAGGGAAAGGGGAATTAATTGGGGTATGCCCTCATATGCAGAGATGTCAGCAACACAAAGCTCTGTCAGAGCAGGCTGGTAGGACTGGATATAGCTAGCGATCACGAGAAGCACGGTCTGTAGAAAGGGACAGAGCGGGAGCTGAGTCTGCAGGCTGGCTCCTTGGAGAATACCTGCTCTGCTACTGATTTATTACAGGGCTTGCAGGGAGTTGTTTAATCTCTCTGTAGATCCATTCCTCAATGAGTAGAATTAAAGCAATAACATTTGGCTTGGTGGGAAGGGGTGAAGAGAAATCTGATTCGGTGTGAGGCACTCAAACCCTAGAGCAACTGGGGAGAGCAAAGATGGAAGACAAGTAAAAAGGAAGTCACCGAGTGCAGAGAGACACATACTGGCCTTGAAGGTTTTCCTCCTTCTCTTGGATTTTGACAGTGAAAGCAGCAAAGCCAACAAAAGTTGACTGGGGACTTAAACTTTGAGTATGGCTGAAGGTCAGGTTGTCCTTGGGAACCACCCAAGATTTGCCTTGGAGCAGTGAGGGAACACCTGATCAAATGGATGCAAGATTTTTTCCCTCAGCCTAGACTTAGTGCATCATGAAGGGAATTAATGAGGGTGAAAGTGGCTTTAGATCCAAAATGAGAAGACTCTCCCTGCTAGTGATCTGTACAGTACTAAACTCTGCAGCAGAGGTGAGGAAAGAGGCCAAGGGGTCTAAATTACATTGCTGTATAGAACGTCTTTGAATTTGGCCCTAACAGTAGGCTAGGTCAGTCATGATGAATGGAAGAATTTCATATCAGACCCTTAGGAGATTTTATACCACTAATATACTTATTTTGCAGAGGCATGTCAAAGAGAAGCACCTCCATGCAACATTGAACTGTAATCCATCCCACCAAAATCCACTCAGGGAGTTAGTTCAGACCCCAAAGTAGGATATGACAGATATTTGACACCTAACATAAAAGACTACAGCTCACATCATCTGTTGCTTCCAAGTTCTCTCACAGCCCATCTCACCACAAGCCCCATGCACTGTATTGATTCCAGTCAAGCACTGCTCTGAAAGTTTAGGCACAGTGTCTTTACACCAGAGTCAAAAAGCTCTGACCTAAAATAAGCACCTGCAGCAAGATGGAATTAGCTTAAAAAGGAATGCATTACAGAGAAGCAGAAACAGCATGAATCGGAAGGAAGGTTAGAGATTTGGGCCTTTGAATCCTCCATCCATGAAGAGTGTATTTTGGGTTTTTAATGGGAACTCCAATCTACCATGATTGGGTATTTCTAGCAGGACACCAGCAAATATTGTGGAGGACAGTGTAACATCATGAGAACCTGCAACGTTTTAAGGCTGTACTATGTAGAAAAGGTTAACAAAGGATTGTGGGTGATTCTACACTTCTCACCACTTAAAAAAAACAAAACAACAAACCAATCCAGTCTTAAATATTTTGGCTGAGAGAGGCAAACAATTGATAGCAATTCCCAGCAGTCTTGTGAGAGCTGCAGGTTGGGCACTTCATGCTTTCATTCTGCTCCATCATCAGCCTCCCAGTTAGGATTTCATTTTTCTGCTCTGCAGCCTCTCAGGAAGCAGGAAAAGGACCATGATTGTGAGGAGACAAAGAAGGGAGGGGAGTTGTGGGGCCAAGGAAAACCGAGGGAGGTTAAATCTGTTGGAAGATGTGCCACCAGCTCCTTGGTGGAGGGATGAATTTAACCCACCGTGAAGTTTCTTAGAACTAGTGCTAATATCCTAGGCTTGCAGTACTTAGGCAGCAATTATCACCTATAAAATAGGTGCTAATGTAGATTTTCACATTCAGAGGGACAGCTGCTAAACTGGTAGAAATGGGTGTACCTCTGTGGACTCCACTAGAGCTAGACTGGTTCATGCCAGATGAAAATGCTCCCCAGAACTTTTAAAGACACCAATTAATCTTAAAATCAGAATAAAGAGAAGAAAGAGTGCACGCTGACCCCTTCACTTTAACAGGAAACTTCAAATTGGAGATGTCTGACGTCCCACCTGATGAATGATTGAGCTGTGAGAGGCCAGTAACACGCAGCATCACACACCAGTCATTTTATGATAATTGCAAGGGAAGTATTTCTGGAATGGAACTAACAGAAAAATCACAGTGACCTGGCAGAATGCAGCAGCTAGTTTTCAGCCTGTGCCCTTCCATCTTGGCAGGATACTGTTTTCCTTCGTTCTGTAACATACTCAGATTGGTTCGATACAGCTTTTTAAAATGGGGTCCTAAAGAGAGGATCTACTAATGTCTCAGGGGGGAAAAAAAACCCATATGTGCCAATTTGTGACTTTAAAGTGCCAGGGGCTCTTTTGTATAGGTACACAGAGCTGCCAGGTCAAAGTGTTACCTTCCTGTAAGTAGAGTGCAGCATACATTTCCCCAGTAACACACGGGCTCTCGGTTGAACCTCATAGCAAGGAATCAATAAAGCCAAGGCAATTTCCTTAACGTGCCATCTGGTAAGAGATTATGGGAGGGAGGTGGGAGAAGAGTTTTCCTTAGTGGCTAATGCTTTACTAAAGTTCAAATGAAGCAATATATAGTGAAATAAATTCAATCTATATTTTCTCTTCTTTCAATTTTATTGGGGACTAAATGAAATGGAACTGTGTTGGTTCTACCCAGTTCAATATACCTTTGCTTTCTAATAACCAAGGTCATTTTTACCTTCATGGAGAAATAAGCCTGATATAAAATACCCAGACTGAACAAACACATATTCCTGCTTCTTTTTTTTTTCCTCCCCCTTCCTTTCAAAAGCCAGGTGGATGACTGATATATTATGTAATTCATTTCATGGCACACCACTGAATGTTTTTTTATAGATAGTGTTTAACCTTGCCAATTCCTCTCTGAGATAATCACTCCTTTGAGGATAAAAATCTCGTATTTAACATTAGAAGAGGAGAAAAAAAAAAAAAAAAAAAAAAAAAAAGAGAGAGAGAACCCCCCACATGCCAAAACCTGCGGTATACAACAAATGAGGGGGAAGTTACTTAGCCAGAGAGATAACGATTAGAGCAGTTTTCACTGCTGACTCTGTGATTAGCCAATGGTTGTTGTAATATTAATCAGACTACGGTTTGATACAGGCAGTGAGAGACGACAAAATGCTTAGACATCTTACAATAACGTATTTCTGCCCTGACTAATGGAAATGGCAAATAGATTGGTAAAAAAATCCCCTATATTTAGCACTGGAGATATTTCTCAGAGTGCAGGGGATTTGCTTGTGGTTCTCTGGAGTTTATGATTGGGAATATTAATAGTGCCAGTGTCTCAGGGAAAGGATGCAAACCCTAGAAGACATCTCTGAAGCACCCAAGGGAAGGACATCAATGGCAAAAGCATGTAGGGTCAACACAGTGCCTGTTTTGCTCCACGAGCCCTGGTGCTCCCCTGGAGACTGGTTTTTGAGAGAGGAACAGTGCAGAAGGTCAATATAAAGTGAAATTTTACCTGGAGGGAGGGAAAAAAATATGTATAAGACCAGATTCATTCTATTGTGCTGTAGGCATGTAGTCGAGGTGGCTAAGTTTGGAGTGCTGTCAGCCCTTTATAGGCTGATGTATAGTCAAGCCTATTATAGTCAAGGCATTGACTATAGTCCCATTATAGTCAAGGCAGAGAGAGGCAGGCATCTCCTGAGGGTAACTCAGCCCACCTGTGATGTGAATCACCCTTGGGAGAGCGTGTTTCACCCCAGCTGTTGGAAACCAAGCACCTGATGTGCCATGAGACAGAAGGATGGGACAAACTGCCTCTGTCTCAGGAAAGAACCAAATTTATATCAGATACTCATCTCAGTTACTGAAATTCAAAATTTCATTAACTTTGCAAGCTGTTTTGCTCTTGCCACCAGCTTTCCCATTCAGACACACAGCTGGGACTGTTACCAGAAGCACCATTTGTTACGTAAGACCCTATCCTTACAGCCTTTCCAATTCAACCAGAAGCAAGCAGTACTGGGGTTCTTGGAGCTTGACTATTCCATAGGTCTTCAGAATTTTCAGGCTATCAAACATTCTGGAAAACATCCAGCCAGGACCAGATTCAAGGTTCTGGATTTAAACAGTCGAAGAGGCATTTTAACCTGCTTGTTCAGATAAGATTTTTCACCACCCAGCTTGACAGCTTGGGTCAGAGGTGACCAGATGCAATGAGGGAGTATAAAAGCATTGTGTGCCTCAAATACAGCCTATTTTAGGGACACAGTTACCAGCATAAGGCTTTGGAGAGGCTTTATGCACAGGGACAAATTGTCCTTAGACAGCAGAAGCAATATTCAGCAATTGAGGACTCCACCTTTCGGGTGTTATTCATTTCTGCTTCCCCCTTACTGAAACTCTGTCACAGACCCACCCAGAAGTAGCAATTAACTTTCAAAACCACAGAGCAAATAAAAGACCAGCCTTGTCTTAAGACATTGCTTGAAAGCATCAATAAGATCTCTGGCAAAATTTGTCTATGGAAGGTAAGTTCTTCTTAGGAAACCTCTCTCTCTGCTCTTTTTATTCTAATCTGTTTGACCTAGGTTTTATTGCACAGAAGGATTTTAAGAGCACTTACCTCTTCAAAGTATGCTTCATTTTGCCACTGCATAAGTCAGAAGTGTAAGCTATTTTTCTTAAGTTCACTACCCCAAACAAGCAAAGACCAGAGTTCCTCTGGAACTACTCACATAGACTAAATAATTAGACCTTGATCTGATGATGGCACTTAACAGCAGGCTTATTTTTAACTCCATGAGTGCAGCCATTCAATTCAAAAGGATTGTTTGGATGTTTGAGTGCATATCTAACTGCACTGCTGATTGCGGAGTCCTAATCCTTAAACTCATTTCAGGCACAGGGTGATGTCAGGGGGCTGAGGACAGCAGGACTGAAACCATGGGAAGCTCTTTTTTGCTCCTCCAACACCAGGACCCTCCCTAGAGCCACAGAGGCTGTGGTTTGGTTTGATTTTGGTGGGTTTGGGATCTTTTTTGCTGGATTTCCCCCCTCCCCCCATTTAGCTTAATCCATATCTTCCCTTTTCCAGGGAGATACTACCTCACCTTCATGAAATGCAAAATATTCATCCTACACCCCCCAAAAAATACCTGGAAAAGATGACCAGGGAACAATCAACATGTAAACTGCCAAACCCTGCAACTCTTACCTCTTGTACCTCCACTTGAAAGGGGCTAATTAAGCCCAACAGCACATTCCTCCCTGAGCAAGTATTACTTACCTACTTAATCTGCTCCCTTCACAGACACCTGACATACGGTTCCCTCTTCTTCCCCCTGCCTCTGCTCAAGTTGAAACGGGGCTGAAGTGATGCAGATCACTTCTGCTCTTCCTTCCTGCTGGGCTGGGTTTCATCTCAGCTGGGCTCAAGGACCTGATTTTACCAAGAGCAGCTTGCTTTTCCTCAGAGCAGACCCACGTGCCTTTTTCTTCCTAACAGGTGTGCTATGACAGATAAACAGATTGGTGAAATGGAGCTCGTTCCTGAAAGGTGAACTGAAAACACTTATCTGCTGTGTGTAAGAAAAACAAAGTCTGCTTCTTTGAACCAGAGTTTGTAGGGTGCATACTCTGTGCAGCCACACCACAGCCATCCTTGGGAACATGAGGTGCCAGATGAGAAAGAGATTTACAGGCACAATTTTTCAGAGCTACAGCATCTCAGAATTATTGAGTTTCCCCACTCAGGGCAACGTGAGAGTCCACCTGAAGTCTGAAGCAATTTAAACCACTCCATAGATCATGCTGGACATCCTCTAATATGTATCATTACAGGCTTACTGTGGCTGATAGATGTTAGCCAGGGAGGAGGACAAGGTGTACTCTATTACATGTGCTATAAGCCTATCCTTTCTCACTGCACTGTGTCCGCAGCTGAGGCAGATCAGCGAGGCTCCGGTGCAGTTAATGGGTTTTGTGCCAGTTTTCACCATTCAAGGAGCTGGATAATCATGTTTATTGCAGCAGCTCAGAAGGTTTAGTCTTTTGTTTTTGCCAACACCTATGGGGTTTAATTCTCTGCTCTGCCTTGTGTGACTGCAAGCAAGTCCCCAGTGACTCAAGGTCCCCTTCTCATGTGGAGTCAAGCCTAGATCCCCACCTTCAAGGATACAGCACTGGCTATAGGCTAATCCTTGTCTTCAGGCATGAACAACTGGGAAACCCTCAGCAAACCAGGACCAAACTCTGAAACTCAGGCTGCATGAGAGACTATGTTAGATCTGTGCCACTCAGTAATGGGTAGTATGTGAGACCTGAAGCCATCACAAATGGATGGATGGATGTTGTATCAATCCCAAGCAGGACTCATCACGTATGTTGGAGAGAGATAAGCTTTTCTTTATGTTTCCTAACACACTGTTGAACAAACAAAGGCAATCCAGGCAAAATATGGGTACTGAAGCTAAACCAAACACAGACCCCAGATAGGACGCACACTGTTGTTCCTTCTACATCAACTTCCTTCTTCTCCTTCTGTTTTGGAGAACTTTGTAAGAATTTTGGAGTCCTCATTACAAAACCATTTTTCAACCCCTGGCTTACATGAGACCCATTTGCCATGACCTAGGTAAGTCAGAGTTTCTCATAGCTGTATAAATGCATAGGTTTTGTAGTACACCCATGACTGATCATCATCTCCATTTGTGTATTTATGACTGTGACAGTTACAGAGCTTGCACAAAGAAGATAAGTTTCTTAATGATGTTTACACTCATTTCAGCAATCACAGTTATATATAGCTCTCTATTTGAACGTCCTAAATAAACAGGTTACCACTCACACAAGAAGTGAAATGAAACGAAAATATAAACTAGAATCAAATGCATCATCTGAGGACTTAGCCCATAACAAATACCTGACATGTTTTATACATCTGATAGCTACACAGACATTATGTATTTCAGTATAGCTATGTAAAAGAAATATAAATCTGTGTGTATCTAAGGGATATAAAAATACATAATGCAACATATAACAATACATACCTGTCTATACACACATGTGCAAGTACCAGCATGTACCTGTGCACACATGGTCACACATTTGGGACCATAACACTTTTGAGCCCTTGAATCTGGAAGGTCTGTGTTATAATAACACTTGGGAGCTTAAAATAACAGAGCTGCCATCCGAGTACATGCTGGAGTTGCTGCTAGCATTGCAAGTCCTCTCAGAAAAGGGAGCTGCAAGAGCAGCAGAGGAACCCATGGGCTGCACTGAGAGGTGAGAGGCTGGAGAAAGCCCTTTGGTTGCCATTCACTCCATGGTGCACAGGAGCAACACACTGAGAGTCTATAGCTTTAGCTGATGTGCAAACACTACACACACACACACACAGCGTCAACACAACCACGGTTTGGTAATACAGCCTGTGCACAAGCTTAAATGCATACAAACAGTAGGACAAACACCTGCAAGCTGCTTTTGGCACAAGGCTCCCAGGGGATCAAAGGGATGGAGGTGTTTGGGGAGCTGGGCAAGGGTGGCCACAGGCATTTGGCTCTCATGGAGGGGGCTGTGTGCTGGCAAAAAGGGGCTCACTGCTCACTCCAGCAAAGCTGCAAGCAGGACTTACAAGGTGAAGCAAGGAGAAGGGAGAGGGCTGGTGTGGCATCATGCCACATGCCCTGTTTTGCTTCTAAGGCTTGGGGCAGAAAGTATTAGCTTGAGATGGGACATGATGGAATGCTCTTGACTCTAGGTACATGAGCCATCCAGCTCTGGGTCTGCATCCAGCAGCTAAGACCACGTTCAGAAATCATTCAGCTGCAAAGTTTGCAGTTCTTCACCTCTCAGTCACCTTGAGGGAAGCACGAGCTCCACTGAAGCCAAGGGGAGTGTGTTGTGGCCTCTGCTGAGGAAAGGCAGCCTTTATGCCTCCCACTCTGCTGTTTTCACCTGCCTCGCCCCTACATCCAGCAGCAGGTAGGATCTGCATGCAGCTTGCTGCCTTGCCTCTGCCAAGCTGCCAGCCCTGGCCCTGACAGCACCGCACAGCATGGCACAGCACAAATGGGTGCTGCTCCTTGCAGAGCTTCCCGCCCCACTCCCTTCCCTCTTCCCCTGCCAACAGTTGCAGCCAGCACCTCCCTTCCTGAGTCTAAAGGAAAACTATTTTTTGCAGCCTTACTTAGCTGGACTTGCTACAAATATTCCCAGGGATGCTTGGTTTTCCCTTGGCTGTTCTCCAATAATGTGAAGGGGTGTTGCAGCTGTTACCCCTGGATGCCAAGAGCCTCACACAGGCAGCGATGGAGACCATTCCCTTCACTAGCCTGGCTGCGGGTGCTGATCCTCAACCACAGAATTAGTCTGTGGTACCTCCCCAGGCACCTTCCTTCTCCACCAAGTTGGTTGCTCACACTGCCTGGAAACCAAAGCCTCAAACCCACAGTGATTACTTTTATCTCCTCAGCTGCGGTGTGCATCGTTGCAGTAGCAATGACTCAGGTGAGAGTCCAGGAGGATCCTGAAAGGCAGATTTACAGCACCTGCTGTGGAGGTGAGGGGTTGTTTTTCAGTGCCCAGCAGCTCAGCCTCTAGCCTAGGTGCTGTCCAGGCCTGGCGGGAAGATACAGATGCTGATGCTGAAGCAGGAGCCGAGTCCTGCTGATAAGCAAGACCCTGCTGATAAGTCAGACCCTGCCGATAAGCCAGGCCCTGCCAAAAAGCCAGGCTCAGCTGGGAGCCATTGGATGGCACCAAAATGTAACTCGAGTCCCACAAGCAGGATCTCACTTTCTAGACCCAATTCCTTTCACCTTATTCAAGCAGGAAGACCCATTAAAATGAAAAGAACTGGCTGTGTGTGCACATGCATTTTCCTTTTTTGATCAGCTACCTCTTTGCTGATGTGCCTAGCAGAGACTGTTTGAAATCCTTATAAATGTTAGATGTCCATGATGAAAGACAGGGCCCTTATTTGTCCCGTGGCCATTTTCCATGTTTATTTGCTTATTTATTTCAGCTAAGTGCAACACCCCAGTTGATGTGCAACACCCGTGTGCCGCAATACGGCTCCAGGTTGCCTTGGCAACGGGTGGAAAGGGTTTTGAAGAGCCAGAGAGGCCCATGCTAATGAAAACAAGCATTCAGGGGGCCTTTTCTCCAGGTGGGTGAGAAGAGGCTCCCCGCTGGGCTCCTTTGCCCAGCCAGCTTTCAAATACTCTGGTGCTTTAAACAAAAAAAAAATACAAAAACAACAACAAAAAAGCCCACCACCCAGCCCTCTCTGCTTCTCTCTCTTTTTTTTTTAATTCCACACTAAAATGCAACCACTGATTAAAAGTTCTGAGACAGTTCTTTGAAGCCTTTCATTAATAGGTTTCCTTTATGAATCCAAATGAGACGGTCAACGCATTTTTTTTCCTTCAAAATAAAAAAGAGAAAGAAAGAAAGAAAGAAAAGAAAGAGAACTGTTATGGAAATGTTTGTTGTTGTTGTTGCTGCTGCTGTTGGTTTTTACATGTTTAATCTCCCACGTGTGCATCTGTGCCAGATGGCACTGCCCATAAAATGGAAGATAATCGCACGCCATCTTCGCCAGGTTGATGCTGGTACCTGGGCTACTGCAGGCTGTGGCTCCTGTTTGGACACGGTGGAAACCACAGGCTTTGTGGGATAGAGTCGATCCTACCTGGGCTCAGCACCCACAGCTCCCATTGGAAGTCTTAGGGGAGAGTGGGCAGGGGCTGAGTCATTCACAGAGGCCTTGTAGAAATGGGGCTGTGATAGTGGGTTTGTGTGGGCAGGTTTTGGTAGTGGGAGGACTACAGGAATGGCTTCTTTAAACAAAAAGCTGCTAGAAGCTTCCCTGTATCTGACAGGGCCAGTGCCAGATGGCTCTGAAACAGACTCACCACTGACCAAGGCCAAGCCAATTAGTGATGGAGGTAACACCTCTGTGATTAACACATTGGAGAAGGGGAAAATGTTGCTGGGCAGATGAAAAACTGCAACAGCAGCAGCAGAAGGGTGTGAGAATGTGAGAGCAACATCTCCACAGACACCAAGGTCAGTGGACAATGAGGAAGAAGAGGTGCCCAGGTATTGGAAGAGAGGATTCCCGTGACCTGTGGTGCAGCCTGTGGTGAGGCAGCTGGGCCCCTGCAGTCCATGGAGGCCACGAGGGAGCAGAGATCCACTCACAGCCCATGGAGGAGCCCATGCCAGACCAGGTTTGCTTGTCAGGACTTGTGACCCC
Source organism: Urocolius indicus (assembly GCA_013401255.1). Classification (NCBI taxonomy): domain Eukaryota; kingdom Metazoa; phylum Chordata; class Aves; order Coliiformes; family Coliidae; genus Urocolius; species Urocolius indicus. Next base: position 25,697 of record WBNH01012487.1, read on the forward strand.
ACGAGGGATCCACATTGGAGCAGTTTGTGAAGGACTGCACCCCGTGGGAAGGATCCACGCTGGAGAAGTTCGTGAGGGACTGTCTCCCATGGGAGGGACCCCACAGTGTAGCAGTGGGAAGTGTGAGGAGTTCTCCTCCTGAGAGGAAACCTTGGCAAAGAGCATCTGTGATGAACTGACTGTAACCCCCCTTCCCCATCCCCCTGTGCCAATTAGGGGGAGGAAGTAGAGACCTGGGAAGAAGGCAAGGGTGGGGGAAGGTATCTTAAGATTTGGTATTTATTTCTCATTCCTCTACTCTATTTCGATTGTTCATTAATAAATCAAACCATCCTGCTCAAGCTGAGTCTGTTTTGCTGGTGACAGTAATTGCTTAGTGATCTCCCTGTTCTTGCCTCAACTCATGAGCCTTTTGTTATATTTTTCTCTCCCCTGTGCAGTTTAGCAAGGGGAGCAATAGAACAACTTGGTGAGCACCTGGCACCCAGCCAGGGCTAAACCCCCACAGATGATAAATGCATGGAGAGACCTCCCCACTCGAGGAAGCAGGTCTTCACACAATCACAGAATGGTAGGAGTTGGAAGGGACCTCTAGACATCTTCCACTCCAGCCCTGCTGCCAAAGCAGGTCCCACCTAGATCAGGTCACACAAGAACATGTCCAGGTGGGTTTTGAAGTCCTCCAAGGAAGGTCCCTCCCTGGGCAGCCTGTGCCAGGGCTCCCTCACCTCACAGTAAAGCAGGTTTTATTATATTTAAATGGAACTTGTTGTGTTCCAGCTTCATCCCATTACCCCTTATCCTGTTGCTAGATATTGTTAGCACCCAGCTTGCAGCAACGTGGCAGGCAGCTCCTCCAGCAGAAGGTCTCTTCCACCTTCTCAGAAGCAATGGGAAGTGGCTGCCCATCTGCACTGGTGAAATGTCACAAGCTCAGAAGGAAAGATACTGGGATAACTGTCCCTTTCAAAAAACCTGAAACTAGCCCAGATCATGTGAGGCTGAGGACAAAATCCCAAGAGTCAGTCAATGTCATAGCTTCCAGCATTAAGCAAAATACATGCATAATTTTTGGTAGGACTCTTCACTGGTGAGTGACTTAGTGCCAGAAACTGACTCATGTTGAAACAGCATTACAGGGAGACAAAGAAACTGTGTAATACACCACCAGGCTTTGGGTCTGATAATATTCTCGTGGAAGGAGCGTTTTACTCTGCCCTGAACTGCAGTAAAGCTTATCAGCAAGAGCAGTGACGTACTGGCCAGTTCATTAATCTAACCAAAGGGGAGTGAAGCTGGAAATGTTTATAAGTGATTTCCCTCTCCTGAGGAAGGAGATAAGAATAACTATGACAACGCTCCTAAAACATTTGTTGAATGTTTCGTTGTAAAATGAAGCATATCAAATAAGAAGGCAGTGCCTGAATGGGGGATGGGAGGGGATTGAGAGAAAACCCTGCTACTCCTAGATACCTCCCCAGGAAAAGCAGCATTGCAGCTAAAGCCTCCACAAGTAGTTTCAGGGCGCCTGAAGTCTCTAGATCTCAAGCTGCAGGGTGCCTTTCTGGAGACAAGGCATTAAAAACTCTGGAAAACAGATTCTGAGGATCCTCAGAGCAAGAATTTTCAGTTGAGATTGCAGGCGGCTGTGATTTCAGTGGCAGTCAGCTGGAGCCCGTGAAACACTGCTGCTGAATTGGGACATTCCTGGGAACTTTTATAATTCCCATCTGAGCTGGGTCTGAAGTAGGCCAAGAAAAATACTCATCAAGCCACGTGGGTTGCCTGCAAGAAAACTGGGGAGGCTGACTGGAGGGAGAGTGAGGACATTAGCAGCACGTCCTGCGTTTCGTGTCACAGGTGCCGGTGCCGAAGCTCCGCAAACTTCCTCGGTGCAACCCCAAGAGCTGTGTTCCCATGCTCTGCACCAGCACGAGGGTTCACACCCTTCCCACCAAGCACAGAGCCCTGTGTCAGGCTGGGAAATGAAGCCACGAGCTGCTGCTGCTGCTCTTGTTGTTGGGAGAGTGTGGAGAGGGGCTGACCCAGCTACTGCCCTGCCAAACCTCTGTGAGACCCTGGCTTGGCTTGTGCTCCAGGGCTGCCCCATGTGAATAACCCCACGCTGTGCAGGTTTGCTCATGGGCTTAGGTGAGCAGCCAAGATCTGTGTTTGCTTTTTTTTTTTTTGGAGGTATTGCAAAGACATGTAATTGCACCCACAGTGTATTTCAGTGCAGGGCTATTTAATGCTTATGCTACAGAATCTAAAGCGTGATTTGCTCCTTGTGGCTCCTAAAATCTGCAATGTAGCCCTGCCAACAAAAACATAGAGACTTTGGCTACGCAAGGAAACAGCTAGCTCGGCAAAAACGGTGGCCTGCTGTTGTATTTGCAATGAAGAAACAGAAAACATCCACTGCCCACAGAAATGCTGCTCCATTTTGTTCCTGAAAGAGGCAATTTAGAATGAACGGCAGCTGAATTACATGGGCACCATGGGAAGACTTTGTTTTATGTGGGAGCTGCTATATACAGATACATCACTTCGTAAGATTTCTGTACTGATCATGTTAACCTGCCCGGGTCACCTTGCTCTAACCGTTTATGGGGATAATATGATGGTCTAGTAGCATTCTTGCTTTATCTGTAGTGCTCTGCATGAGCCCTTGTAAACCATCCACTACTATAAGGCAGCTCTTTTGACGCCCTTAGAGCTGTGGACTGTGTCCCTAGATTGCACTGGTGTGTAAAACAGAGAGAAAGGACTTAAAGACATGGATATGTTCCATTTGTACCCACTGTAGGAAATGTTTTGGAGCTACTGCCATTGCTGTTTGGGTTGAGGGTTTTTTTTTGTGTGTGTGGAAAGTGCCACAGATTTAACAGCATGCAGCTTCACTGGTGAGAGAATCCTGGGTGGCTACCAGTAAAGTATTTGACTTGTGTTATCCATACTGTCTTAAGTTAAGTAGCTTGACACTGATGTTATTGGATGTACAATAAGTTGGAGCCCCATTTGATATCCCTATTGGGAAGTTTGCTGGAAACACGCAGGTTCAGATATGTCCCTGCACAAAGACACATAAATTGACAGTGATAGACTTTGACCTGGAGGAGAAATATCCTCTATTGTCAGGATGTTGAGGAATGGTTTTGTTCTTCTCAGGTCCTGCCTCATCCTCACAGCTGCCACACACTTGCCTGTACTCTTTTGGCAGTGACATCAGCATTATCCAGCCTGGGGTTTTAAAAAGTTGTGAATGAGATGGTTCCTTCAATCAAGACATGCTCAGTAAATTAGATTAAATGGAATAAATGGAAGATTCTTTTTCCTTCAGTACTAAAAGAATGCCATGTCCAGGTTTGAGGCCTGGGCTTCAAGGAGGTTATGAAAAAGATGGAGAGAGAGAGGACAGTCTTAATAATCAAAGGTCTTGAAAACATCACTTGTGAGGAAAAGCTGGAAAAAAACACTGTACTCCACTGCTATGGCAGGTAGAACAAGAAGAAATGGGTTTAAATCCCAGCAAGGCCAGTTTAGGCTACATATTAGAAAGCATTTTGTAATGGCATGGCTGCTGTAAGTGCTGGAATAGATTTTCTGTGCCCAGTGAGGAAGGTGCTTATGAGCAGCTTGGACAAAGGTGCACTGGAAATGACACTGGCATAGCTAACCTGGCCTTGAGGAAGCCAAACTGACTGCAAATGAAGTTGACTATTCAACTGGGAAGGAGCTGAGTGGCTCATAATAAAAAGGCTGTGATTTCAGTATTTCAGCAAGAAGAAAGCTTCTGAGGAACGAGCCTGGGTTGCATACATTCATTGCATACATCCAGGCTGTCCTGGGCTTGGGAGTCTCCCCGGGTGTCCTCTGGGATTTCTGTGTCAGTAGAAAGCCAATCCCCTTTGTGTGATGCACCTCTTCTTACTGAGGGAGGGCATGGGCACTGGTATTTTCCTGCCTGACATTTCCTTTGGCATGTCACGGGTCTTTCTGCAAGCTAATTGCATACAATTATGCACTTGTGCTAGGGTGTGCAAGGCTCACTGTCCATGGAAAGCAGCTCCATTTAAACTAATAACATGGAGCCTTGGTGTGAACTGACACTTTTAATTACTGTTGGCCAATTCCTCCCCTGTTGAAACAAGTCTAACCTGCTCTGCACCACAGGAGTCAGCAAGAGGGTAAGAGAACTCCTCGGGATGCCATTTGCTGAATTGCCCTTCTGGGAATAACTCCATGTGGCCTGAGATGAGACAAAGAGCCCTTCTCTTTCCTCCTCATCTTCTCATCCCAGGGAGAATGACCTGGAAAAAAACCAAACCTATGGATGGCAACCATTTCTGCACCCTCCCGTGGCCTTCACCTCCTTCAGAGCAGCCTTCCCACGTGAGCGCTGGGGTGACCAGGGAATACAGGACACACCGTTTCTGAGATAGGACAGGTATGAAAAACACACAAGGATGAACCCTGCTAAATTTATTCTGATTGTTTCCCCCAATGAAATGTGCCTCAGGAGCCGGGTGAACACTGAGAGAGGTGATGGATGAGAAGAACAGAGTGACCTGCGGCATCCTGCACCCACTTTGGAGTCTAGTCACGCAGCCTGGGTTTAAATGTTCTCCTTGCTATCCCGCAGTGTGTAGCTAAACTTAGCTGTCAGCCACAACAGATCTCAGGTAGGCCAGAGCATTGAAAAGGAAGACTGGCCAGCGCTCGAAATATCATCAGAGGAAGATGAAATGAATTACTTATTAATTCATGGTCACTATATTGTAAGGAAATTACTACGGCACCACAGAGATTCAGAAAAGAATTGGGAAGGTTAATTTGAAAACTAAGACACGAAGCTTGTGAGGGCAAGAGGAAGTAGCTATGTATGGACCAGATTTAAAGAGACAAAATGAGAGAGAGAAATGGGTTTGCTTAAAAGAATACTAATTGAAGTATGTAAAAATCCTACTGGCTCATTTCAGACGTGGGTCATACTGTCATTCCGTTGGAGATAGGCACAAATGAAACTAAAGCAAGAAGAAACTGAGAGCAGTGTCAAGAAGCACTTCCTTACACAAGGAGTAATTGGAGAGTGAGGTGACCTGTGAGACAATGCCATGACTCAAAAACATTAGTGTAATTAAAGAATCACTTAGACGCAATGCAAGGAGAAAGGATGAATGAACTTTGGCACAAAACGTCTTTCCCAGTCCCTGGCTCAGCCCACTAGAACACATGCTTGGGCAGCTCTTACAGCCATGTTGGTTGGAACTACTGTAAATCTACTACCTCAAAACTGAGGGCAGTGGAAACTGCTCTTTCAGGCTGTGGCTTCCGACTGCACTGCAAACATTAACGTCACTGTAATGACACTGAGATCAATCGTGTCTCATCATGAACGGATGAGAAATGGATGGCTTTCTGGAACATAAACCCATACCAATGTGTGGGTAGAGGACACACCAAGCCATCTTGCTGGAGCGATGTCAGCACCAGCCCCGTTCTTGACCTTGTCAGTGGCAGGGCGGAGTGGACAGGGGAGCAGGGATGAAGCCACGCCACTCCTGACTGCTGAATCACTGGCAATGGGAAAGCTGGTCGGCTGCAGGTGCAGACTAATAGCATGTTTGTGCTACTCCTGATTCATGCAAGCAGCAAATTAAACTCTTCCCTTGAGCAAAGGGGACTTGCCCTGCAGTGAGGTACAGCACCCAGTGCCCAGGGGCTCAGGGGGAAGGAGGGGAGTGCCCCTCCTGCCCCTACACACACATCTGTGTGCTCAAATAAAGAGCTTTTAGAAAGCACAGCCTAGCTCCCAGACGCTTCCCTCTGCACTGTTACCCTGAAGAGTGTGGGCAGTAGGTCTAGAGAGGTTCTGCTCCCCCTCTACTCTGCTGTGGTGAGGCCTCATCTGGAGTCCTGTGTCCATTTCTGGGCTCCTCAGCTCAAGAGGGACAGGGAACTGCTGGAGAGAGGCCAGCACAGGGACACCAAGGTGCTCAGGGGACTGGAGCATTTTCCTTATGAGGAAAGGCTGCGGGAACTGGGGCTGTTTAGTTTGGNGCTCTCAGCCTGATTTTGCCACCTTTGCTGCCACTGAAGCTATTAGACGTTGTGCTTTTACCGTACACAGCTGCTTTCCTGCGAGCTCCTCAACTCGCAGAGGATTAAATTGCGCCAGTATGGAAGCCAAGGGAACATTTATCACTGACGAAAGGCAGCCAGGATTTTTTTTTTTCTAAATCAGAGATTTTCCTTACAGTAGAACTTTTGTTACTGGAGCAGATCTATAATAATATCACTACTGTTTCAGTATTTTTATAACAGTGCTGCTGGGAAGAGCAGCTCTTTTAATACAAATGCTGTCATTTAGAATTGCTGCTATGGTAGAAATCTTAAATTAAGCACTGTCCTTTATACAAAATACAGCACCACCTGCTTGAACACTGAGCTGATAAAACACTGGGGGGTTTTTTCCCCCCAATGTGTCACGTTAAATTATCCAGCAATGTAAAATAAATGGAAGTACACAAAAGTCAGGGCTTCTTTCTTTTTTTCCTGAAATGGCTTCACCTGTATCTTTTTCCTTCCAAACACAATGTGCTGGGTAGGGGGCAGAGATGGACTGAACAGACTCTTCAGACAAAATTCCTTCAAAAATGACCCTTTTTTTTTTTTTTAATGTCAAATCTACATGCAGATCCACAGTTCTGGTGTCCTTGCAATTGCCATGTCCCTAGCTGCACAAAATGTCTGTGTCACACAGGTGTGGGAAAGGGGGTTCTGGTGTGGCTGTGCCACGAAATTCTCCTACCAAAGCCAAAAGTTCGTTTGCAACGTGGCTTACGGTGGTTTTCTCTAGTGAATAAATTACTGGCTGATATGGCTAAATCAATCTGTTGAGGGGGGTTTTAATGTGCTTCACTTTGATTTTATGTCTGGTGGAGAAGTGCCATTGTTTCGGGGTTAGACAGGGGATTGGGGAATATGTCATCAGCTTGCCTGGCTGGACAGGGTGGGTCCTGCCACCTGATGAAAGCCCTTTGGAAAGGCAGCCTGTGTGTTCCACAGAAAACAGGGTATGCAGTGGCTAAGGCAAGCCCAAAACTCCCACTGACACGCAGCAAGGATACCCTTGGCTCTGTGCCCAGACACTGGAGAGGAGCCCCAGATGTGCTGATGGAAGCTGTGGCACAAGACAGAGGCTGAAGCACAAGACACAGGCAATATCTAACCCCCTCACGTCTGATGTGTGTAACCTCACAGCATCCTCTACGCTCCAGGCCATGAGTATTTCTGGCTGGGAAAAAAACACACACCACAATACCAGCACTTGTGCCTGAGTGTCTTTGAACCATTTTTGAGGCCCTCTTGCCACCTACAGATTATTCCAGCAAAGGAAACACGCTTGTGACACATTCTCAAGCATCACACCATTACCTAGCATTTATTCCTCTGCATGCCAGATAATTGGCACAGGGTACTGATGACAGTCATTTCTTCCACAGGGCAGTGTGCATTGAGACTCCTGTGATGGGGTACATAAAGCTTGACTTAGATCCAGAGAACTATGGAGGAGGTGCTGACAATATACTCATTAATTTACAATTACATTCCTTCAGAGAGCCTCCTAGCACTTCCCAAATACTGTTTAGGGCACATACTTCTTCTATGAGGCAAGTATTATGAATGTGAAAGTCAAAAAAAACAAGGACAGAGAGGTTTAAGTAACTTGCCCAAAGCCCAACAGGAATGCACTGTCAGAGGTTACCATAGAAATAAGTCTTGTGCTTACAACCATCTGTTCAGGATGGCTTGAATTTTCAGAAGAATGCTTGGGATTTATTTCTATTTGACAGAAGAGTATTATTTTTGCTACACCAGCTACCTGCTGCTTGGGAGGAAGCAAGGATTTGGTAGCAACTAATGATTCCTTACAGTGAAATGTATGAGAGGCTGACAAAACTAAGAGGTGACAAAACGGAGTTGCCATTACAAATCAAACCCTGATCCAACAAAGCACTTCAAAATGAGAAGTTTTGCCTCACTGGAGCCACTGGAGTTTCCAGAAGACATCAAGTACTTGCATACATCCCTGCAGGGTTCAGTCACAGCCTCTGTTTGCAGGTGTGACTTGTAACACCCCAGCTACTGGGAGTGTAAGCACCACAGTGAACTCAAAAAAACTGCCAAGAATCCAGTTGGTTCACCCCAATGTGGCACTAGGAATATGCCCATTATGCTAACAGTGCCTGGAGACCTGGTGTCCATCGAGGATCCAGTCCCCATGACGTTGGGCATTGCACTTTGCCCCATCACAACCTCATTGATCTGCCAGCCTGTTTGCTGTTACAGTTCTGCTATTTCTTCTGGCAGATGAACCCTTTCTTCTAAGGTTTTGGGAGAACAACTCCCATTTATTTGTTCCATGGTCCTCCAGTACAGAAAGACACTGACAAAAATCAACAGCCTCACATATTTAATGCCACCTAGCAGTGTGTTGGTTTATAGAAAGAAAGGTCCTGCTTTAGTGAATCCCAGACTCTGTATTCCTGAAGGTTATGATGCTTTTAGACAGATAAACCTGAAGAGGCTTTTAAAGCTAAATCACATCTTTTGAGGATTGTCCCTGTCCTGGCACATGATATTGAGTATTGTCTTGGTAAAGTGTTAGAAGCAAGGTGGACCCATTAGGACCTGGAAAGATATCTTTAGTGTATTTTTACTGTGTTGTACAACAAGTCTCACCAATAGCTTATTTTTTGACACTGATAGCTTGAAGTGGGTTTGCACTGATAACATTTTCTACATTTTCACGTGAAATAAAACTCTGTTCAAACCACCTGGCTGGTAACATAAGGATTGTGTTAGCAAGGATCACTCATTGTCAGTCTATTGGACTCTGTTGGTCCAATACTCCCACGAGTAATATCCCCAACTGTATTGGATCAGCAAGACTAATGTCCTCAGCAAGACTGCAGAGTTTCAGTAAGACCAAGCTGTGTACATGAAATGGATCTTGATTGCAAAAAACAGGCCGAGAAAACTTGCCACAGCTCTGTGAATTTTCTGTAGATTTTACTGTTCTTTAATAAGCCAAAACATTAACTGTTAGAGAGTTAAAAAATTGTTCTTGCTTGGCCTGTAAATGAAAGCATCTTCTCATGGGAAATAATTCATCATTAATTGTCCTTTCTCTCCTTTTTTTTTTTACCCTTATCTCATGGAATAAGTTGTAGTCATAAGAGACCAAAAAGCTCATTTTTTTTCCTCAGGGAAGCCTAGGCTCCAGGACATACTGAAAACCTGATTGTAAACAGGGTATTTGTCAGTAGGAAGAAAGCAGAGCCTCTTTTCTACGAAGGACAATCAAGCAGTGTCCCAGGTAAAACCAATTGCCTGCTTTACAGGCATTTGCTAGGTGAGAGGTCAGTTTTGGCTGATTCCAAGACATGTAGGTACTCCTTTTCTGGTTTCTGTAATACTTTCTCATGAACAGAACTTCATCAGACTGAAACAGCTCTCTATTTTTGTGTGGCTGCTCTGTTTTCCTCTAAGCAAATTCTTCAAATGCCCAGAAGGAATCTTGTTTCCAACATCTGGGAGTGCTTTAGAAGCTTTCATTATTTATATGCCAAGATAATATCTCTTGCCCATGAATGTGCTACTGTTCCCATTGATTAGATGTTTGCTGATTAGTGCCAACTGCAGTGGTGGCTGTAAGGCTGTAGGTGGAAGCTATTCTCAGGGCCCTGGATTTACATCACAGACTATGGGTCTGGAATGCTCATCTGACCTTCAGGAATACATTTTGACTGCTACTGACTTGGGAAGACTGGAAAGTGAAGAATTAAGGAAAAAAAAGATGGATTTTAAGTTTAAGATTAAAGACTAGGAAAGGAAATGGTAGAAAATTGTGATTGAAGTGGGGGGAAAAAAAGAGAGATAAGTTGTAGAATGAGAAAAGACAATTTCTTTAGCATTTGATAGCGAGGAGTTGTCTAGCTTATCATAGAGTGGTCTGGAGCCCTTGCAAGGGCCACATGGACTTATCTCCTCAGGGTCTCCAGTGCTCTCCCCATCCTCCTCCCCATCATCATGGCCTCTGGTCAGAGCTACCCCTTGGCTGGGTCTCAGCAGAGATGGAGGGGAAACAGCGAGAGAAAATGCTGATAGGGCCAAAAACTGCCATTCAAAGAGTAGGTGTGAAACCATAGCAGGAAGCTTTGCAATAAAAAGGCATACACGTTACAAACAAGGGAGAAAACATGCCCTCCCTATCATTTCCCCATCACTTTGTTAGGAAACATTTCCAGAGCAGCAAACCACCTGCAATTATGTTAAGAAAATTAATTCAGGTATCACATAATGCTGAGGCATTTCTGAGCATGTGGGAATTAGCAAGTCTTTGATGAACTTACCAAGTTCCTGAGAGGACTAGTTTGCATCTCATCATGGACTACTGGCAGTGCTTCAGTATAATCTGTAAGGTTAGTGGCCACGGTAGCCCCGATACCACGAGGAGGTCCATGGGGATAGACCTGGATCTTCACAGCCCAACTCAAGTTGCATCAGAGCTGACATCACTGTAAAACTGTTACCTGTGTGTACAGAACAAACAGATAAATGTGCTTATTTGAACCCCTCAGCAAAGAATGCCTGCTTCATTTCTCCTTTGCAGCCTGCAGTGATATATGGCACACACACTGTTCTTGCAGAGGGGCTGCCCAGATTTGCTCGGATTACTCTTCTATTTGTTTTGGTTTGTTTGGGGTTTTTATTTTCCTAGGCGACTTATGATGCTTGACTCAGTCTTTGGTGCATCTTGCATCTTTAGAAGCAATACTGGCAGCTCATAAATGCTCCCAAGGTCGATGCCTCGACGTGGATACTGTGTGCTTCCTTCTGAAGCTGTTTATAGGAGCACTCGGTGTTTTCACTATTGCTGACCAGGATCTGCTCCCAAACCACTCAGTCTCTTTTAGCCATGTAGTTGTCACTGTGAACTAACCAACAGCTGGATTAATTTGTTTTTAAAGTTTCTTGGCTTGTAGAGGCTATGTTGTTTTAGGTATTTTTCATCATATACAGATGCCCAGCAATGGAAAAACAGACATCAGCTCCTCAGCTGGCACGCACTGGGGTAACTCTATTATGGTCACTGAAGCCATGCTAATTTACAACAGTTGTGGATCTAGCTTGCTTCCAGAGCACATATTGATTTTACCATAACTCTTTATTTCCTGGTTTTCAGCCATTTAAATTTAAGTGCATTTGACATTTTGGGAGGGCACAAGGCATTGCAGTGTCAGCCTTGATGCTGTGTTAATGATGCTTTTGGGCAATGAAGAATAATCACGGGGTAGCTTGGAAATTCAACTCCTGATTTTATTCTTACAGTCTACTGGATTGGCAATTAAATTCCAGGTCATTTAAATACCTGAAGAGTCTGAGAGAGTAGAGAGTTCTGTCTTAAAACATGAATAAACAGTGTTGAGGAAAACCACTCTGCTCAGGAATGGAGCAATTGCAACTGCTTTGGTGCTGGAGAAAGTCTAAGGAGCTCCCTGCTCACCTGCACCTCTGTGATGACAATGTGACTGCTGAACTTTTTTGTTCTAAATTTAAGTAAGCCACCTCCTTTTTTTTTCCCCAGAAGCTGTGTTCTAACCTAAACCATGTCACTAACCTATCCCTCTCCACAGCTGCCAACACAGGCAGCGACAACTTCACCTCTCTGATGGGGCTGGGAGTGGGTGGTGCATTTCCAGGGGACGTTGCTGTTCTTGGGTGACCGTTCACTTGCCTTCCCTCATCATGACACCGACTGACAGGGCATGCTGGCACCTGGACCTTTGGAATAAAATTGTCACTCAGAAACCTTGTAACGAAATGATGAAGGCTCCATATAAAACAAATTCTCAGCAGTGACTATAAAACATCGTTTAGGCAGATTTAGAGCTCTCCAGCTGTATTTGTATGAAATAGGAGCTGGCATTGTTTCACAGGCTTTGAACAGGGGCCAGTTTGCATCATACCAGGGGCTGATGGGCTCTCAGCAGCTCTGCACGGGCTGTCCCTGGATCCCCTGCCATGGCCCTGCAAAGGCCCAGCGCTAGGGAACCTCCTTGCTGCTGCAAGGGGTACAAAAGGAGTGTTCCTTCTCTCTGGTGAGTATGTGACAAGTGTCTTAAGGATGAGTGTTTGAACTCAAAGGTGTACCTATTTGATACAGATAGTCAAGCTTTGTCCACGATTGGTAAGAACTGAGAGCTGGCTTCGAATCTAGCTTCACTGAAAGGGACTGCAGATTTCATCTCAAGAGTTGAGACATAAAAGCTGCTAAGGCCATGAAAAATATGGTTATTACCGGGGGGTTTTGGCATGTATCTGAAAAAAGAACATATCCCTAATTATTTGTTCTTCCCCTCATTTTGTCCTCATCGAGCAGCAGTTCTGAATATGTGCACAAGAACTAATGTATTACTGTTTGAGTTATTTCAGAGCTGCTTTTTTAACATTGCTAATTGACCCACTGATGGATGCTTACTCTCCTTACTTTATCATTGTAATGTTGTTCCAGCTAATTCCCTGCTGAAGCAGCAGAGCTACCCATTAAGCAAGCACCACGAGCTGATAAGGAACAGCAATATGATTTATGCATTGCATCAGGGAACAGGGACAAATATTGGCATCAAGGTGACTTATTTGCCTGTGAAACCCATAGCAAAAAGGTCCTCGGCAGATAGCACCAGCCATCAGTTCAGTGTTTCACCTTAAGCAGGAGAGCTAGGCATTTATTTTCTCTGCTAAGCAATGCTATGTTCAGTGCAGAGGATGCAAACAAGAAAGTGAAAGACCAAGGGCAGCCAACGCTGCTGTGCATCTGCAATTCGAAAAGGTAGATGCAAGGAAAGGAGGGAAAGTTCTCAGGGCTGGGGAGTTCTAGTACTTAGGTGCTTGCAGGAGGAGCCTTGGGCATCAAAGCTGAGGGCTAGATGGGAGCATGGTCAGAGGAAAGGTGCTGCTGTGTCTGGAACTGGGGACAGTCATGGTAAGTGGGTCAATGGAGGCTGCACAAATGGGTACTACATAGAATACAAGGTCCCACAAAGGCCCCAGGGCACTGGCAGCAGGACAGACATGGTAACAAGGTGTACATTAATTAATAGTCTCTGTCTCAGCATTCCATTATCTCTGTATTATGTTCCTTGTGGGAACATAACAGAATAGCCACTCAGGGCAAGACCTGAGGTGTGTCTGCCTCAACATCCTTTCTCTGACAGCAACTGCTAGCAAGCACATGAAGAATATATTGAATAAATGGGCTTTTATAAGGGGTCTTCTCCCACTAGCAGCTCTGGCCTCTGTAAGCCTGTCATTTAGTGAGATCCTGAGCTACACACCATATCCACAACACTGTGTTTAATGCTCCTTTGTGGCCCTTTCTTCCATATCTTGTTTTAATTGCTTATGGAGATGGTTTTGCTTTTGGCCTCCACAGCATCCTAAGTTCCATGATATAACAGTGTGTTTTGTGAAAGACCACATCCTGATTAATTTCCAGTAGATGAGATCAGGTACATTCAGTGTACAATAGCTGGAGCATTACAGCTCCTCTAGGCTTACAGCACTGCACAGGACTAGATGAAAACCAAGATGACAGGTCCTTACAGTTGTCTATATACCCATCTTCATGTGTTCTTCTTCAAATGGTACTGTGGGATGCAGAGATCCACAAGCAGCTTTAAGCAGAGGTAAGGAACTAGCACTCCCATAGCCACCTCTTATAACATCATCTCATAGGTGAATATAGAAGATGGGAGTGAGACAATATCCTGCCTCCACATCCAAAAGTAGCTTACCTTATGTCACCTTGCTTAAAGACAGATTTTAGTAGGTGGCCAATGTCTCCTTGTGGGGTTTTCTGATTGCTCAATTAGGCTATGTCCTGCTGACATTACTAACAATCACATACCTACTCTGTGGCTGTGCTTTTAAAAAGCCTATATGTCATCCATCTCCATCTTTTAGCCATAGACTACCTGAAAGCTAAGCCCTCATTCTGAACTGCTTTTCTGTGGTTTGTAATGCTTCATTTTTCTGTAGGATCCATTTTATGAGCAGCTCAAGCTGAAGTTCACAGCAGTTGGACAGACATAAGGTGCCAAAGTACTACAGTAAATTGGTCCTTGAAGTGGGACAAAGAGGACGGGGTCAGGGCCAGAGCAGAATCTGCCTGTGGGGTGCAGGAAGGGAGACCATCCCTGGGTGCAGACACAATGACACAGGGCTTCTGGAGCTCAGTATTGAAGTAGGGAAAGGCAGAAAGAAGGATTGCATTAGGAAGGCATCACAGCATGGAGCAAAGCTTACAAACAGTGGACGTCGAGCTCAGCAACCGGCTGTGATGTTTAAATGCTGGCTCTGCTATGACAGACCAAACCCTTCCCAGCCCTGCCTACAGCTCTGAGTCACTGTTGTGCACCCATGTCTGAGAGTGGGTGCCAACAAAGATAAACCAGAGAAATTCTAACACTTTGAAGAAGCTGAAGCGTTTCCTTAAGCTCTCTGGGCACCAGCACTGTCACCTGTAAGGGAGACACAGCCCAGCTCAGCAGCTTACAACTATTTTGTGAAATGCAGACAATTAATGCTTGGAAAGTTTAATGAGCTATTGAAAGCACTATATACAGGCTAAATATTATTACAGCATGATTGAAACAAATTGATTTGTTAGGAAAGTTTCAATGAATCATATTCATAACAAATTCCATTTAATTTAAAACAGTGAGTCATTAACTGGCTCTTCTGCTGATTTATTTCTACATCCTGCTGAAAAGAGAACTGATTTTAAGAATCAAATTGAGAACTAAGGAGCCCTCAGAACTGTGGGATCAAACACCTTGTAAAAGGTGTGGTAGTATCAGTCCATATTTAGCTATCCTCTTTCCATCATATTTAAACCTGATGAAGCTTGTGCAAAGTACCTGCAAAAAAAAATGTGCCTTTTTCTGAGCTTGCCTGAAAATACAGTGCTTCTCCTAAAGACCCAGGCTTCCTTAAACTTGGTCCAAAATGAAATGTAACGTTTTCTGACTTTCTGCAGGTTTCACTATGCATGATGAAGTACCAGGGACTGCAAACCCAAATGGCTCCTGGATTGAAACCACACTTTAAGGCAAGTACTCACTTCATAGAATCATAGAAGCATAGAATCATAGAATCATAGAATCATAGAATGGTAGGGTTGGAAGGGACCTTTAGAGTTCATCTAGTCCAACCCCCCTGCAGAAGCAGGTTCACCTAGATCATGTCACACAGGAACGTGTCCAGACAGGTCTTAAAGACCTCCAAGGAAGGAGCCTCCACACCCTCCCTGGGCAGCCTGGGCCAGGGCTCCCTCACTTCAACAGGGAAATAGTTTTTTCTTATGTTTAAATGGAACTTGTTGTGTTCCAGCTTCTTCCCATTACCCTTTGTCCTGTTGCTAGATGCAACAGAAAAAGAGGGATGACCCAACCTCCTGACTTTAGAGGAACGATTCAAACCACAGGATGGAATAGCTCAGGGTGGCAACATCTGTGTCTCTGGTCTTTCCATGCCTCAGTTTCCCTCTTTGCAGGAGTGAGGTGGCATTACAACCAACTGACAATATCAGTTGGATCTTTCAATGACAGCATCCAGCATCTCAATGAGCTATGGCACCTTGCCTCACACACTCTTTATTAACAGGTGTGCACTGAGGATCCACTCCAAAATAAGAACTTGCCAAGGGACAGGGGACTGACTGCTGCAGGAAAGTTCCAAGAGAGGACTTCTTTTGGAGGTAACAGGAGGATTATACTGGGGTTTTTTTCTCTGGATGCTGCAGTGAGGGAGAGGAGGAGAAAGGGGATTATATGCAGGAGGTGTCTGGGTCACAGGAGAGAAGGAACGGGGCAGGAGGGACAAGAAGGATGAAGCTGTGTAGTGTAAGAGCTTGGCAGAGCATGAGTGCACATTTGAGCTGAGTTCAGGGAAGAAGCACCTCACATCTTCACAGAGAATTTGCCTGTTCCTAATTAAAAGCTCAGCAACTGGAAAAAGGTGAAATAAGCTGGGAAGAGCAAATTTATGCAGAGGGCTGTCAAGAGAATATTAAAGAAAAAAAAGGAAAGGAAGTTTTCAGGTAAAACTAGATGCAACAGGACAACAGATGCCCTAATCATCACAGGTAATGAACATAAAAACAGTGTAACCCTGCACAACATGGCTTCACAGCTTGATGCTACCAATGCCAGAATGCTATTTGTGACACCAAGGAGGTCTCAGTCCTCTCAGGCCTTTTGGTTAGGGCTGCTGGGGTTTGAGGGGCTGAGAAATGTGTTGAAATGACAGAGGAGGACCCGTCACTACAGATTTCACTCTGTGGTAGAGGTAATGGGGCAAAACAGCCTCTTTTCCTCCTCCTATGCTAAAGACAAGTGACCTCCTGCAAAGAGCTGTTCTCTCCCCACACCTCCCTAGCCTGCAGAGCCTTTGAGGGTATATCCCCCCACAGTCCCCAGGGATGGGGTAGCTGGTTGGATGCTAGTGAGATGGGACAAGGTCACTGTGGGACGGTACTGTGCTGGCTGGCATGGGGTAGGATGCAAGATTGGGACCACACATAGACCATGTCTACTGTAACACACAATGTCAGGATCTAACAGCTTTGCTATGGTTGACGTTGCATTCACTTAGGACCATGACACTACTTGGCAGAGCCCTACTGCCCATCATTAACACAAGGGTTTCTGAAATTCAAGGAAGAGGAAGACAAGGACTAGCAATTCACAAGAGTTTTCTACATTTTTTTCCCCCCTAGCCTGAAAGAAACTCTGTGATACCTCTGAAATAACAGGAAGGAGACAGTTAAAGTACTGTAGAGAGGCTGCCTTTAAAACTTCCCTTTTATTTTCTGATCATCATTTTTGATCTTCTTCAATCAAATGGAGCATCACTTAGAAAAGAGGACCTTCATCTGGTTATTAACTCCTTGATGAAAGACCCGTGAGAAGTGCATTGTTCATTTACAGGATGTGGGGAAATGTTGAAAATGAATTTAATTCTTTACGAGATACAGGGCTTCTTGCCAATTATAATTGGGCACACACATTGCAAAAGCAGAAAACCAGTCAGGGCTGCAAAGACGGGAACAGTGTCATGCAGTTGCCATTAAAATAAATGCATTGCTAGACCCTTCATTCCCTTCCTCACCTAAAGTATAAACTCCCTCTCTAAATAGTCTGAGGGGTAGGACAGGCAGATAGAGTGAAAGTAGGCTGGCTAAATATTGTCTGTCTCAATAGATAACAAATCAACTTCTTTTAAAGACATCAAATCAACTTTTTTTCCCCTAAGTTAAGGACAAAATTTTACACAAAGATTGGTTTTGTATAGGAAAAAAAAAACCAAAACCCTAAAGCTTTTCTTGGGAAAAAAACAAACACCCTAAAAGAGTGACCTAGCACTGCTGTTCCAGCACCACCCAGGACCTGTGCCTGTGGGCTCTGATTTCTCTCTCTAGACTCACAGCAGGGCTACATGTCCTATGGTGCTTTATAGCACAGCCAGGGAACGGCTCGGTGCTTATTGTAGGGTCTCTCCTACCTAAGTCACACCATGCTGCTACCATGAAAATGTTTTCTCTTTAGTTGACCTAAACATTTGACTCAAATTTTGACCCAGATCTTTTTTTTTTTTCCCCTCCATTTGAGAAAACAAAACAGAACTGAAAAATTATCTCAGCTATATCAGAAACAAAACCCTTTTTTAATCCCTTTGTCAGATCCGTGCATTACAAAACAAAGAAACAACACAAAACCCAAACTCACAATCACCAGTGACAGCCCCCATAGGGAAGGAATAGCAGACCTTCATTTAAGGTGGTTTTCACTCTTATCTCAGTGATGCTTTGGATTTCTATGGATCTTGGAGATTTAACTCCATCCAGTTGTGTTGGAAATGAGGGTGCCACATTTCTGCAGCTGCATTTGTGAAGGACTGCCCTTTCATACCTGGGCATTTGGATTGTTCTTGCTATGCCTAGGCTGGAAAGCCAGGTGGTTTGCCAAATGGTTGTACCAATTTTCTTGCTTCAAGAAAATGGCAGTAACATCTTCTGAGTGACAGCCTCTCTGCAGAGATGCTGGCATGGCAAACACCTGCATCCAGATCAGGTTCCTCCTGGCTGTACCATGCATTCAGTCAGACTGAACAGTGTCTGGAAGGAGGGCACAGAGTTAAAAATAAGATCCCTGAGAAATGAAAAGCTTACAAATGCTCCAAATGCTTCTTTAATAAAAGGAAATTGCTGCAGGAAGTGATTCCTTATATCCCAGGCTCTGTCAATTGTTCCCAATCAGTGCAGCTTGGGGTAGCTATTATCTCACTAAGTTGTATTAATGTGGTTGTTGTTGTTGCTTTCCCTTTTAAACTAACCTACAGATTCACTCAGGCTCTGCTGTTCAACTTAGGGTTTGTTTGTCATAAAAGCTGTTTTATGGGGCTCCTTTCACAACTCCAATCCCTCATAGTAGCGCATAACCATGTCCTCACTTCTTATTCCTCCCCGGATTAGCAGGGTGTGGTGCTCTGAAATGCTTCTCCCCTCTCATTTGCCCAGTTTCTCTTCCCTCTTCCCTGAACCCAAAGACCCTGAGGACAGCAGGTCCTTCACCCAGAGGATCTGAATCCTTCCATGAAGAGCCACCTCTGCACACACCTGTGTGCTAAGACCTGGCTCCTGGGATCAGCTCATCACACAGCTAACAGAAAATGAAACACATACCTGTGCAGGGTCCTACAGTTGGCAGTTTAGGGGCTACCTGAGATCAGGTTTTGATTTGGATTGGGTTGTGACCCTGTGGACTGTCATAAATGGTGGAACAAATTGAAAGCTGATGATGGGCTCCCTTGACATTCCATAGTCTCACAAAACCCTCAACCCAAGCAGGTAATTGGCTTATAATAACCTTCTAACTGGCAAAAACTGAACACTGGTAGCTGGTGACTAGATGGAAATGAGGGAAAAGCTTCCAAAAAGTGTGTAAAAAATAATAACTTGATTCACAGCACTGAGAAAATCAAAGCATGTCACCACCACTACTGACGACAAACTCCTTCCCTCCTGCTAGGGGTTGGGACTGTGTTACAGCCAAGACTTGTCCCCTCCGGTCCAGAGAACAAGGATGGACAATCCCCAGTCTTCAGTCAGCAACAAACTGGCACCATATCCAGCTCTTCCAACAACTTCAAACATCAAGCATTTTTAATAACCTCTACTACTAAAAGTTGCTCCATGCTTTATTTCTGTCCCTCAGTGACTGGAGTCAAAGGGACTCCAGTGAAGGCTGTGGAGTATTTCTTTAGTTTATAGCTAGACCCTGTCTGTCAGGTAGCCACAGTGCAAAACAGCAAGTGTGCAAGCCCATGCATGGGAGACTCACAGAAAGAACAGGGTACATGTGTAAGTACCACAAAGCAGAATCATCGCCCAAGCCTTAGAGGGAAGGAGACACGGACCAGCGGATCAGAGACGGGACACGGACCACAAACACCCTGTTCTATCATTGCATGCCAAAGGTTGATTTGCATGCAGTGTTCTAAATAATTAAGCAGCAAAATGGTGTTGCCATCTGCCAACATCCATCTGGTGGAGGGAACGCAAAGCCCTGAGTGAGAAGCCGGCACCGAGCAAGATCTACTCACTAACAGACGAGATCCTAGCAAGCAGCTCACGGGCGCTTTGCAGTGCTCTCACCTCTTCTACTCAGAAATAGCTGGCAGTCCTGATACCTCCCATTTAAACAAGGTTGCTGCTAGAGCACGAAGCTTTCCCACTACAAGCAGACAAGTGGCTTTGTAGCATGTTCACACAGTAGAGGTTGCAATAAGTATTTTGTAATCTGAAGCACTGTAATGGCATTTGTAAATGCAGGGACATGGCTATCTTCAATATCCTTGCTCAGGTCTGGCTACACTCATTCCTGTACTGTAAAAGAAAAGTAATAGCAGCCATAGAGAGGTCTAGAAGGTGATAATGTTCAGAGACACGGAAAGGTCTCTGTGAGGGAGGATTCAGGAGGTTCAGCCTGTGTTTTACATCAGAGAAAAATAAGACGTGACACAACAGAGGTAGGAAAGCAAAGAAAAGTGCAGCGAAGGCAACACAGCCATTCTCAGTTACCCTTTCAAATGAGAGTGAGCAGCAGCCTAGTGAAATTAAAAATACCTTTTATAAACATCAAAGGAAATGCTGGGGCTGGTTCATGGCTAGTTGTGACTATGGCACAAAGCAGACTCATTGAGCTAGAAAATTCCCGTACAGTACTTCTTCTTGATCTTTAGCTTTTGGATCCCATTGCTCTTAGTAACAATGTCCACAGAGGACATTATCTCTCCTGCTGTACTCTGCTACAGGGTAAGAAATATCCATGGTAGATAGGATGAGGAAAATACAGATCTCCCACTTGTCAGCAGGTCCCATCATGGACTGGCATCACAATTGTGATAGTGACCCTCTGGACAAAGAGTATCACAGCCATACATCTGAGAGGGTTAATGTCATCAAAGCATCCTCACCTGTCTTGGTAAGGCTCCCACAGAGCATTTGCTCTTTTGCTAAAACAGAATCATAGAATCATAGACTCATAGAATCATAGAGTCATAGAATGGTAGAGGTTAGAAAGTACCTTTAGAGATCATCCAGTCCAGCTCCCCAAACAGGCTCATCTCTTTCAAAAGTCAGAATAATACTGTGTCAGTATATTACTATATACTACAGTATATTACTATAGCCAGTGCTACTACTGGCTGCAATAATGAGAAAGCTTATTCTAGGGAAGGATACATTTTTCACCATGCACAGCCCCAGCTTGTGTTGCAATATTGTCACAGCGCACCAGCCACGGTGTGGATGAGCATATGGAAAGAGATATCTCTGCACCTGATAGCATTGCTTCTTATTGAAAAGCATCAGCTGAATGCTTTTGCCGTGTCACAGTGATGCTGGCCTCACCCAGTTTCAGATTCCATCTTATAAACCCAGCAGCCTGACACTGGGAAATACTACTGACTGCAAACAGCTGGAAAAGAGGAAAGGGTGAGGGAGTCTTTGGGGTTAGCAGTGAGGAACAAGGGTGGCTTTCCTCCTGCACCTGCTCAAAGAACGTATTTAATTTTGCTGTCTGTCTCAATTGCAATTCCACTTCTTGCTCATACCACGATCTTCTACACCTTTCACCCCAGTCTTCACTATTACTAGCAATATTTTGCGTAAGGGTGATGAAGGCATCAAGACCCACAGGCTCCCCTCAGCTGCCAGACCATTTAAAAGCATGAAATGATAATGCTGGTTTGGACTCTCACTATTTATGACAGGTAGCTTCTCAAACTGTGTCCTCCTCCTGGCTCAGTGTTGCTGTCTGTGGCTGAGATGGACAGAATGGTACTTGGAAGGGGATTCAGTTTTCTTGAACTCTGTACAGAGCAGACAAAGGAAACTGTCAGATGGAAGTAAGGCCAAGTCCCTGGTAAGATACTTTGTACCAGGCATATCATGTTTTCCCCCAGAACTGAGGGGTTTTTGTTGACAGGGAAGGGATGTAGGCAATATTTTCTTAAACAGACAAGAAAAGTTTTCACTGACGAGCAGGCAAGCACTTTGCTGGAAGTACTGAGAAGCCCCACGCTGGTCTCTTCTCCAATGCAGGCAGGGGAGCTTGTAAGGAGTGACATGACTTAAAGCAGCATTGGAGCTGGCTGTTTGGCTTCAGTGACTACAGCATCCTCATCACTCTGCCTCACCACTATACACACATATTTACACATGTTGCTCTTTGCCCAGCAGCAGAATGATCAGAACTGGAGAAGACAGGTGACATTTTTCCCGCAAAGTTTTGATGTGTTTGCTGTTCAAGCAGGAGTCTTCTCAGTGAGAAAAGGCAGCTTTGCTAAGTCCTCCTTTTTCTGTTTCTGGAGTCCCAGGACTTTTGAGGACAGAGAGAATTTCTTGATATAAAATAGAGTCGAGAATATGAATTTTGCATTTTGTGTGACTTCATCCAAAAATGTAACTTTGTATTTCCAGAAAACAACAGCAAAAGTTTCTGTCATTTTCAGGGAACTGCCCGTGGTTAATTGAGGCTCAGTTGGAGCACAGGATCTCATCCCAAGCAGCTTCTCTCTGAGCTTTCTGGGAATCTCCTTCCTTGGAGGCCTCAAGACCCACCTGGACATGTTCCTATGCGATCTGATCTAGGTGAACCTGCTTCTGCAGGGGATTTGGACTAGATGATGTCTAAAGGTCCCTTCCAACCCTACCATTCTATGGTTCTATGATCTTGATCTCCGATTGCCACTGCTGGAGATGAGCAGACTCCTTCCTTTGTGGAACATCACTCCTGGTGCTGCAGGAGATGTGGTTTACATCGCTTGCACAAACTGAAGGGAGCCTGCTCTGATGTATTTTAAATCACTACAACACTATTTGGCACATTCCATTTAAAAGGCAAGTGCTGAAATAAATTGAGCCAACTTCTTATTTAGATATGAGGAAGCTGCTGGATAAGGGAGGAAAAAAAGCAAACCAAAACTAAACAACCCAAACCATCCAGAACCCAAATCTGTGTTTAAGATCTCCCCTATCTATTTAAGTTACTGTACCAGCTCAGCTCAATATCTAAAACAAAGAAAATGAATTATGGAACAGGACGAGGAGAGCTTGTTAATTTTCCCACTGATGCGCTGTGAAATGAAAGCTTTATTCTAAGAATATCATATCCTCGGGGCTCTGTCTGGGGAAAAGCTGGCAAATACAAATGTCCTTACAGTTTTTCTTTTATTCTTGCTTTACTGTGTATTCCAGACAGATTTCCAAAATGATATATAATAATATATAATCTGTAGTCGTGGTTTGGTGGAGTTCAAGGCTGTGATTTTCCAGGCCATAACTATGCCCTGTTTGAAAATGGAAGATCAAGTCCACGTAATGAAAGGCAGATCAGATTCTAGGAGAATTTGCTTATTTCTTAATCAATATTAATGTATGTGACTTTAATTTCGGCATCTTTTCCGCTGTTATGTACCAAGGGAACACTAACAACAACAGCAGCTTTACATTTTTATAGAGCCTTTCATCAAGAAGGATTCAAAAGTGCTTTACAAACCTGGGACAAAATTCTTCTTTGATCAGCACTGAGAATCTCTTAATCCGTGGTGCAAATCTCTGTTGCACTTTCCGTGCCTTTTTCTGCACACAGGACTCCCATCGATTTCCTCAGGAATCCTGTGTGTGAAACAAGTGCAGAATGTGTAATGGAAATCTGCACTGCAGATAATAAAGGTAAAGGAAAGAAGTACATGTATGGGTCCATTGCCCATCACAGCCCTGCTGCTAGAGTGAACCCTGATTGCTTTCTGTGTGCATTAGTAAAAAGGTCCAGTCTTGGTTCTCTAACTGAGAACACACTCCATGGTGTTGCAGAACAGGGTCTTCCTTAATTAAGCAAAAGTAAGAATATTCCCTCCTGTACACAAATTTACTTCTTTGTCATGAGGACCCTTCTCTGCCAGGTCCCTTGAATCTCTGCCTAAAAGCAGAAGGTCACATCTGAATGCGAGTTACTGGGTAGGCATCTGCTCTGAGGCCAGTGCTGTGGCTACAAGAAGCTTTTACCCCAACAGCCTCTTCCACAGCAAACACACTTGGAACCTGCCTGTTGCAAGTGACAAGAGAAGGTGTCCAACATTTCCAGAGCTTCTGCACTCTGTGTGTGCAAATCTTGCTGAGCTAAATGCTGGCTTGGAAATCCTGCCAAGCCTCTCAGGAGATTCCTGAGAAGATGTTAGGTTTTAGAGATGCCCTCCATGTTTCAGTTTTCTAGCCTGCAGCTAAATCAAGAGAGGTAGAGAGGATGCAGCAAACTGAGTTTCCCAAACTAATTCCAAGTTCAACCTGGGAAAAGAACCTGAGTTATCTCTGTCTGATGAAGCTTTTTTTCATCCTTTGAGCTAGTGTTGTGTTTCTGATTAGAGTTTACAAATGCAAAGGAACACTTTCCTTTTTAATCACCTGAAAGTGATGAGCAGCATCCCACTGAGACTGAGTGGAGAACCCAAAGTTATCATTAATTCTGCAGACACTTCTAGTCAGTAATCAAGATTCCAATCCTTGCGTTGAATCCATAAGTCTCTGGCCCAGTCATGTCCTGTTTCACCAGGACATTCTGCTTCTCATGAGCAGAACCATACTTTTTAATGAGAAAATCAGTCAGAATTAAATGTCCCCTAGGGATGTTGTTTGAAGAAGTAAAATGCCTCACTTGCAAAGACAGATGTAATAACGTGATGAGAGTTTAGCTACTTCATCTGAAAGAAAAGGAGATATGATATTGGCTACACCAGTATTAACAATATGGGTGCATTTCAAACTAAAGTTTGCAGTCTATGGTATCACAATGATTTATCTCACCTGATGAGCTACCTCATTGAATTTAGTCCTATCTATTTATAGCCTTTTCTCTTCCAAAGAGTGGAGGTTGCTGCTTAAGTGACTGCTGTTGTTATGGTCACTCCTGCTGCTACATCTACGTTTGGGTTTGCATTCATGCTTTAGCTAACAGGATTGACAATTACCATGCACACTGTTAGCAGCAAAAGTTCATATTCTGTCCCTGGTGCTAATCATAGAAGCATAGAATGGTAGGGTTTGAAAGGGACCTTTAGAGATCATCCAGTCCAACTGGTGCAGTGCAAATGAGATCTTATCCGAAATTGTTTTCCTTTTCATTGACAGCATAAAAAAGGCCTAATTATACACTGCAGAATTGAAGGGTGCTGGGATTCATTAGGAACTCAACAGGAATCCTTGTTTAAGTGTCTTGAAAAACCTCAAGTCCAGTAAAGTGAAAGTCAAGGTGGATATGTTGAGGCCACCCTCCATCTGCAGACCAAGAGGCGTCAGTGCAATGGACTGGCTGCGGCTTTGTGACCTCTCCCTGGATCCTCACACCAGCTTCTGAAACTCTGCCTTGAACTCTTGGCCTTGCTCACCATTTAGAGGGAAGACCTTGGCGGTGTTTGAAGGTAGCTAGAGAAAATCTTTAGTAACGTGACAGAAATAATTAAACTTAAGTGATAAATTGGTGCTTTTCATCTTCAAAGTGCTTTACAAACATTAATTAGTTGGGCTCAGCAAAGCCTCGTAGAGTGGAAGCCGTTCAATCCCTATCTCCTGTGAAATGGCTTCCTTGGCTGTCCACACACCCACACACACACACACACACACATACTATTTTTAGTACATGCAAGAGCCTGCTTCACGCTTTCTTACCTTCCCTTCACACAGCACGGACCTTTCCAGTGATGAAAGCCATGCTCAGTAATAGGGGAGGGTGGAGGTAGGGGGGGCAAGGTTTTAAAATTAAATAGTCTTTTAAAACAGCAATTAGCTTGGGTTTTCCTGGAAGAACTGAAGCATATGAAGATCAGAGGCAGGCACCTTCATACCCCGTGCCAGCCTCCAAACCTTCAAACCTCCCGTCCCCTTTGAACATGAAAAGCTCCGTTTCAGGCGCACCAAGAAGTGGATCTGCCCGCTGATGGTCAGCCTGAGCGTGTGTCCCACTGGGAACAAAGTTACGTTGAATTTCAGTGTGTGCCTGGCTGGCAGCTTTCCTCACCCAGGAAGGCATCTAAAAATACAGTCACGGGGAAGGAGAATGTTATCTTCACGGCCCTGCCATCACTTTGTGGCAGGGCTCTGCTTCTTCCTCGGGTTCAGAAACATATCTGTCTGGAGACTGGTGTCCATGAGGAGAGAAGCTCAATGGGGTTTTTGTTGCAAATCTGCCTATTTCGTGGCACAAGTGAAGAATGTTTGGTTTAGCCATTTTGTCGCAGCTGCTCTCCTTGCACAGGTGTCTGCTTAGTCCTGGAGATGCTCAGTTCTTACTCTAGGAGAGCTGCTGAGGTCTTCCCTACAGAAACAAGACCCTCTTCTCCTTTGGCAACTGTTATGTCAGACATTTCCATATTAATTGGTGCTGTGTGCCAAGTCCAGCTGTGTACTTTCCTACGTGGCTGGGCTCCCGATGACCCTCTCCAAAGGTTTCTCTGTTGCACTCATGGTACATTACTGTTATCAAACAGCTGTTCAGGCAACTAAGTTGATCCAGAAGGCACTGGTGGGGAGGATTCTTGTAAACACTTACAGACTTCCCTGCTGTCACACCACCGGTTGGGTTTCACCACTTCACATTGACAATAGCTTGACATCACTTCCTGGGACAAAAGGAATGTATTAAACTGAGTATTTCCTCTATAACTTGTACTTACTCAGCTACTTATTTTTGGCTGGCAATGCTAACTTGAGCTCTTGGTTTGACTCTGTTTCCTGACCAACCCCGATGCATTGTCTGTCTTCTAGCACAAGCTTAAAATAGTCTATCCCAGCCTCTGGGAAAGCAGGCACAGAGGGATTTACAGCCTTACCTTGAAAATCACAGAATCTGAAGGGTTGGAAGGGACCTCGAAAGCTCATCCAGTGCAACCCCCCCTGCCAGAACAGGGCCACCTAGAGTAGATCACAGAGGAACTCATCCTGGTGGGTTTAGCTCTTT
This sequence comes from Urocolius indicus, assembly GCA_013401255.1. Lineage (NCBI taxonomy): Eukaryota > Metazoa > Chordata > Aves > Coliiformes > Coliidae > Urocolius > Urocolius indicus. Next base: position 52,339 of record WBNH01012487.1, read on the forward strand.
GTAATTGTTGCAGAAAAGTTTTGTGACCGAAGTTGTATGACACTTTATTCTTAAAAACAGCCAAAGTTCATCAAAACAAATTATTTTTGTTAGCTCTTCAGACATTAGTTTTATCTCTACAGAATTATCCCCAAAGAAAGAGCCATATCACTCCAAAATGCTCCATAATGGAGTTCCCTGCTGTCTGTCTGCAACAGTCTCATGCCTATCACTCTGGGTTTTCTACTAGAATACGAAGTGTCTGGAATAAACAACTTCACCATCAACACTGAGAATGTAGCTACTGAGCAGAGCCCTGGCAAATCTCTTCATAGCAATACTTCTTTCCTTAGGGAAAACATGTGATTAGGTGACAATGAAAAGGTTTTAAAACTTCAGTGCTTCTGCAAACAAAATCCAGTAAAAAACAATCTAAACCTTTCGTTTTGGTATTGAAGAAAATATTAGTGCCACTTCTGTTCCACTAACTTCTGACATTTATGCTGTTTTTTTCAATATATTCTTTAATTGAAAACCCTGTAGATGGCTGAAGTCAGAGGAAAATAATGTTTAATCTGAGGCTGAAAAAAGAAAATGCTCAAGTTAACTTAAAGTGATTGCCAAAAACATTGGAAAGGATGCTTTGCAGGTCAACTGCAAATGAATTTCCCCCATAGTTTTCCAGCATGGCCAGGAGAAATGAAAATCTCAGTTATTCACACAGCTCTGCTTATTGAGTCTTGTTCTTTATCTGATGGCTTCATACAGCAAGTGGGAGAAGACAATGGGAACTTAAGCTCGTTGTAACTCTGGTAGGATTATTCGGGCTTATTAAGTATTTGTTTGCCTCACTGGGCCTCCACTTACAGCTAAAGGGTAGTTAGTTCTTAATAAATCAATCGCTTGTGATCACTTGTCCATACCTCTCCCTTTTCACAACTCCATGTAAAGGATGTCAGCGCAAATGAGAAGAATGCCCCATTAAGTTCATAATACACAAGACCTTCCAACTTCACCTCGTCATTAAAATCGTTACAGACCTCCACAGTTGTCTTTGAACTCACCTTGCTTTGCTAGATAAAGGCCAGCAGGTGAAGAATCACAACAGCAACAAACACAAATGAAGGGGATTCGAGAGAGCATCTGTTTCAGAAAATAACTATTGTTCACCCAACGCCACTTTGTGGCCTGGCATTTTATAGACACCCAGGAAAGCAAGCAGCAAAGACAAAGAATATTTTTTAAAGCCTCTCAAGTGGAATTTTGGGTCGGTTTTGGCTGTTGTGTTGGGGACAAGGCTGCAAAGAACTTCCCCAGCTGCAAGTCACAGGGGCAACGCCAGGTCTGAAATGCTCATGAAGTCAAAGGTTTTCAGCTTTGGGTTTGTAACAGCAATAGGCCAGGTCTGAACCCACGGGCACCCCCAGCCCTGCACCAGTGCTCAGGGACAGGCACACGCAACCACAGGGTGGACTGGTGGAGGAGTTGCCATGCTGACAGACAATAGCAAAGAGCCAGTGTCTTCTGAAGGACTCCTTTGCACCGAAGGAAGGGAACTGGCCTTTAACCTGAAAACCAAGCAAAACTTTTTAAAGGCTAGTCCCAGTTTTGCTGTCCTGAATTGGTTTATCCTTAGGGCTTTGCCTGAGAGTTCATCTCACCACTTGTTTTGCAACAGAGATGCAGAGAGTGGGTTGAGGAAACATCTCCCACTCGGAACATTCAGGATTATTACTTTATTGCCATGAAGCAAAACACTTTCAGGCATCAGATGCAGCACTAAAACATAGACCTCGCTAATAAGGCTAAGAGTAATGTTTTGATTACATGCCAAATTAGTAATTTCTCTCAACATTGCACCACATACCTGCATACTTTCAAGTGCAGTCATCATTAGAGATGTGGGTTTGAGGGGGTATTTTATCTCCCACACTTCCCATAGCAGTAAGTCCTGCACCTCATCCAGTGAGCAAAGCAGGAGTTGTCCTCCTTTCTTTCCAAAAGCCTCTCATTGCTGTAAAGAACTGCAGCAAAAGGAAACCTCCACTTTTTGAGCAGAGCCCTCTGACAGCAAAAAGAACCTTCTGTGAGGATGTGGAGTAACACCCTTCGTTGTGGAGGGCAATGGGGATCAAAGAGACTTGGCCACAGCTGACATGAGGAGAAGACAGCCTGAACACAAGGGAAGAGGGAAGGACAGCCAGGAGTGCCAGGGGGATTTTCACTATTTCCCTTTCTTCAATAAATACCTTTCCAGAATAGCAGAGTTTTCTCACCCAGCATGTGTTTAATCTGCCTCCCCACAAGGCACAGTGTGCCTGGAGATGGACACTGAGCCAGCTTGCCAGGACAACAGAGCCAAGGGCGACCTCCCGTGTGAGAGCCGCCAGGGTTTGCTGCTGGAGACACAAGTCCCCACCAGCACGAAGCCTGTGCAGGCCAGCAGGGTGAGGGCCTCTGCTCCCTGGAGAATCAGGAACAAATGGGGTTAATAACTCCAGCCTTTGCAGCCTCTGGGTCTGCCTCACCTCAGAGGCAGTGCCTTTAGCTGCCGGAGCAGAGTCACAGCGGATGCACAGAGGCTTCTTAGCAGAGCGCGTCTTTTGTACCAACTCCAAGGGAATAATGTCACCAGCCACCAGCCTCACTTTCCACAGAGCCTGAGTTTTTCCTTAGAAGTTTCCTATTCAAGAGCTTAGCCTGACATGGGCTGACCTTGCTTAGCTTATGAGATGTAACAAGATCACTGCCTGAGGTGTGAAATGACACTGGAATGGAGGTCACGATCTTACGGAGAGCATCTTCTTCCTCTGCTGCGATGCCTCCTCCTGGTTCCCCTACCCCAGCATCCAACTAATCAGGTGGAAACAAATGCACCACGCTTCTAGCACACCACTGGCAGAATATAAAGATCTGTCCTTTCTGCTCTTCAGCCATCTCAGCAGTACAGAATATTTTTTAATGCATATGAATCCATAAGATCAAGCAGTTACTTTTTTTTTTTGTTTGGGGTTGTGTTTTTTTTTTCTTCTGGTCACTACTTCAACAGAAACTATAGATCTGTCTCTGCAAGGTGCCAAAACAGATTAACAGATAGACAGACAGGCAGACAGACAGTAGCTTCTAAGCAATGTGGAGAGAACACCGAATCAGTCGTTCTGAATGGATAATACATTTAAAACTGCAGCCACACTAACAGTAGAAAATTCATCTACATCTACAGCAAAACCACCCAGACCCATTTCAAGGTGGAATATTCTGCATCAAGTACAGAAAGCACTTTTCTTTTGGTATTTCAAATAAGGATGAAGCGTGTATGTGTCAATCTGTCACACGCTAGACAGAGTTGGTTCTGTGAATGGGCATTACTATGTAAAGCCTTAGATGGAGTTAGGGAGAATATCTAGGTTTTTATTTACAGGGCATTAGAAGAGCACAGTATACAAACAACATTGATAAATAACTTCTCATATGTGGGGCTGTGAAAAGAAAACCCTTTCTTTGTAGGGAGCCTTGAGCTGTAAAATGTTTTTATTGTGATGCAGTAAAGAAAGGGCTTTAGAAGCAAACTTAGCAGGATAAACTTGGAGATAAATCAAGCCCAAATAAAAAAAAAAGCATTGAAATTCAAGTACAGGTTTCAGTGGCAAGCCTAATTGACAAAAGAAGGGGAGTGAAAGGCCTCTCTGCCAGTTAAACCAGGCTTGGATCCACGGGGACATTACAACTGCCTTGTTTATTTTTGTCATTGAAACTGAGATGACTTTCTGAAGGGGAAGGAAAAACAAAAAGCCCCAAAGGCTGTTAACCTTTCTTTAGGAGCAGAAGGCAAGGTCATCAAAAGTTTTGTGACTCTTGTGGGGAAAATCAAGTGAAGGCGGATGGTGGAGGCTGGTCCACGCCGAGCGAGACGGGTGAAAGCTCCTGCACTGCTGCGGGCAGCAGCTTCTCACTGGAGATGGAAAGGGTTCTTTGAAACAGCAGAGGCAAGCATGAAGGGGATAAGAAGGTAACATTTTCTCTGTACTGTGGAGGAGTGGTTATTAAATTAAGGCTGACCTGGTCAATGTTGATGCATCTGCCTATAAAACTCTTCTTTGAGAAGCTTGGCTACAGGCAGCAAAGCCACCATGCAGACAAGAGGCATCTACATGAGGGAAGTGGCTCCTTATTCTGCTGTGGGTGGTAAATCCCTCCCTGCAACAGGGTGATTTGTAGGAAACCCTGATGAAGTACCTCAATGTTTTCCCTCACCTGCTGTGTCACAGTAACCTATGGTATAGGAGAACTATAGGGCCGTTGAGTTGGGCGAAGATTTGTTTGCCCATGTCTGTCTAATGGTGATTAACTTAGGAAGGCTGTCACAGAGTAAACGAGAAGGAAACAGCCACCATTCATCAGCTGGTGGCCTCATGATACAAATCCTGCTTTCAGAGCTCCTGCAGCAGGAGGTTAAAAATGATGCAATGCATGAATTACAGCAGTCATTTTATGTTTGCCTGTAAGTTCAGCGCGGCAGTGGGATAGACGACTGGGGTATACTTCTGAGCCTTGCACTGAACCTGATTTAAGAGGCTTTGAGCTGTTTAGAATGTAAAAGAGAAACCTTTGCAAGATTAAGGTGAAGGCTGATTTCCTCTCCTTAGGGAGAATCCCCAAAAGCATGAGGGATACCAAGGAAAAGATGTGGCCAGAGACACGCAGCAATCCGTTTCACCTAGGATACTGCATGTTCCTGATGTGGGACCAGAAACAGTGGACAAGGAATAATCTATCTATGATTAATGCCAAAAACAATGCTTCTTTTCCCATGCTTTATCTCTCTGATTCTTCCCTGCCCATCAGATGGAGAACTGAGAATCTGAACTAGTGTATTGGTTCAAATACAGCCCAAAAAGGAAACACAGCCTCTGCAAAGTGCCACCAGCTCATTCCTTTATATTTACATTTAAATTCATAATCTCGTGCAGATTGCTTGAGACCAATCTTGTTCACCTTTGCAGCTGGCTAAGCCATTGCCTTAGTGTTCAAAGAGTCCTCATAAATCTGACAAAGAAAGGCAAAAAATCCCTTTAATGAAGATTCAGCAGGACTTCTGCTTTCCAACTTCTGCATCCTTCTACAAACAAACTACCAGAGAGAGAGAGAGTAACCAAAACAATAAACTATGTAGTTCATACGTTCTCAGGCAAACTTAATAACGTCTCAGGTATTCCTGAGGTCTGTAGCATCCCTGGACTCTGACATGAGCTAGAGGGAGGCAAGGGCATTTGTAAAAATACCTCAGTCAGAGGGATCACCATCCTCAAGAGATCAAACCAGCACTCATCAGGAAGACTGTTTGTTTATTAAATGCATCATTGAGTGCTTTCAGTATCACTCTTTGGGTCATAAATTCCTGTTAAACATAGATAATCTATCATTGTCTCACATACAAAGAAGATAAAAATAGTAAGAGATTTGCAAGCGATCCAGCCCTGTCCCCAGGTTCCTCCTTCCTCACACTCTGAGGCAGGTGATACTGCTGGAATCTTCTACTCTCAACTCCTTCACTGCACTATGGCTCACACTGTACTTTCTCTGGGCTTCACACTCTCCTCACTTATTTCTGTTTAGGGTCCTTTTTGCATTCATCACGCACTTCTGTCACCCTTACTCTCTCCCACTTTACACACAGGTCTCATCTTCACCGAGTGCATTCCCAAGCCCAGTGTCCCCCGAAGACAACCTACCTACTGCCACTTTTGCAAGCTTCATGTGTTTGTTTTTCCTCTATCTGGGAACAAGAAGCTTTTCAGAGAGGGGAAATCCCAAATGTATCCAGTGCAACCAGGCTTCCTTGCCTTCATTCCACCTGACCACACCGCTGCGTGTGCTCACCATATGGCTTAACACCTCTGGCCTCACGCATTGTAAGAAGATAGTAGCCATCTGCATGGAAACCTCTTGCCTTGTTTAAAGTATAACTGTACTCCTGACAACGTTGCTGCAGAGCAGCTGGGAAAGCTAGCAGGTTTCCTGGAGTGTGTGGGAGGCCGTGAGTAGGTGGTAACTAAAATTTGCAACAGAGTTTGGAGGCTTTTAAAATCGTTATTACTATTATTTTGGACTCTACAGCAAGATTACAAATCTGAGCAGTTGCTTGGCTGTGTGCAATTTACCTACAGACACGTGCTATTAGGTCTGTTTCTCACAAACAAACGTCACATCGAGAGTAGGAAATTATTGATCGTTCTGTTCAGGCTAAAACGGTTTTCTTTTCAGTCTCCAACAGGGCTTTTGGCAAGATGATTTTAAAAATAGCTACAGTTTGGAAGCCAGATTGCATTCCCTGCCAGATTATAATGATCACTTCAACCAGGGCTGGGTGAATTTCAAAATGCTTGGAGACTCAGTTCAAGACAGTGCCCTCCAGTCTGTGATATTTTTAGTGATGGGCAAACCCAAAAAATTTAGGTGGTTATCCAGAGTTCATCTGGACTGCCCAAATGCCTACAGTCTGCAAAAATGGGCTGGAAAGTTGTCAAGGAAGATGGGTTTTGCACTATTTCCAGTACTGCCTATTTATTTTTGCTCGGGTCAGGAATCCTAGGAGAAAATTCTCTCTCTTCGTACTGTTTTGTCACACTTCTGTTGCCAGTCATAGCTTAAAAGTGCAGAGCCTGGCAAACAAACTTGGAAAAGTAGCTAGGGGAAAAAATGAAGCCTTCTGAAAGACAAAATGATGGTTCAGGTTTGAGTAGTGGTCCAGATATATTCCTGCCCTGAGATTCGCTCCTACCGAAAGCAGAGGGAACTCGCATTGCTAATCGCGATAGAAGATCTGCTTCTCTCCTTCCTATTAAAATATCCCAGAGTAACCTTCTGCTACTGAGGTAGTTCCATTTTAGATAGGAGAAAATTCCCTGAGGATTACAGCTTCCTGGCAATTTTGGGTAGTTTGCTTTTCTTTCCTTCCATGCCAGATACTGGCTGTGATGTAAAACTGTTTCGCAACAAATGAATGAGTATTTAATGTCTTTCAGGCAAAGAACTGCAAACTACTCAAACCAATTAATCACTTTGAGCCAAATTCAACCCTAGTTCAAGCTTAAACAGTTTCAGTGAAGTTGCACCAGTGGGCAATCAGATTTCATCTAGATTTAATCTTTTGATTTCACGTGAGAGTCCTGGCTATGTGTCGGGTCTTAACAACTAAACAGCTCAGCTGGCTTTTGGGGGGAGACTGTAGATGGAGAGGGAAGATGTTGAATGTGGGTTGCTGAATACTAAGAGGGCACTATGGAAGAATTTCTAAATAAAGAGTGATATCTTAGTTCTCATCAGGACAGAGCCTGAAATGCTTCTGCCATAGGAAAAGTCCAGCATGCAACATTCCAGGAGATTCTTAGTGACACAAACTCAGCAGTTTAAGAAGTAACTTGCTTCTGGTCTTCGGGACTTGAACCTCTGAATCTCAAGAAAACAAGCCTGAATTCTTGTTTCCTTCCAAATCACACGTGCTCTTTATACTTTGCATAACTACTGAAGCATCATACTTTGCTTCCTAAACAGTGTTTTCCTTCGTGCTGTCTATCCCAGCTGCTGTTAGCACAGTGGTTGCCTGTCTCTTATCACAGCACCAGTGAGAGAGGCAAGAAATTTCCTTGAGACAGCAGCTTCCTAAGGGGTTAAGGATTCGCTTCTCAATTAGCCCTCTAATTGGCAGCAGCAGGGACTGAATTCCCATTGCAGCAGTAACAAGCACCTCGGTTCAAGCCATGTCTTTGCTCACTATTTGTTCCTGCAGGAGTTCACCAATAAAGATACACACAGACCTCGGACCTCAGCACAGCAGGAATCTTTACAGCAGCACATATTTCTGGGTTTTGCTCTGAAGGCATAAGCTTAGATTATTTTCTGCCATGCTATTTCTTGCATTAATGCTCGTTTTGGAATGCACAGACCCATAAAAACAGAAGCACAGCTAAACAACTCCCCTCAAGCAGAACTCAAATCAAACCCTCCCAGATCCAGTGAAAAGGTGAGCACTTGGGTTTGGAGGTCTTTTTCCTTCCTGTTTTATTTTTTTCTTGTCAATTTAGGCCAGGATCAGAAGGTGAAATATTCAAAAGCTCCAGATAATATTTTTATAGTGTACAGTTTTGACTCCTCAAAGTAATAAAGACTTCCAGTAAGATCTGGGGACCTTCAAAGGGAACTAGATCCTGTTGGCTTTAGTGGAGGGGACAGAGTCTCCAACTCAAGTGACCTTATGCAAAATCTAGTTCTGACCTAGTTTTAGATGCCTCCTGGAAAGATCTCTTCCTTTCAATGATGCCTCTGTCTTTTAGGTTTTTACTTTCATGGCTCATGTTCTTCAAGTTTGAGAGTGTGAGATGGAGCATTTGTGACCCAAAGTGGAACCAAAAAGAGCTGGGTAGCAGCTCAGAGAACTCTCCTCTAACCGAGCTCTGATGCAACACATTTCTGTGATGTTAGCAAAGGCTGGTTTATTTGAAATGTAATTTCTGCCTGGGGCCAAAGTTTTCAGAACTGATCACCTGCCTAACTAAAAATTCAAATGTAAGCAGCCAGATTTGGAAGCCAAAATGTAGCCACTTGAGATGGAAAAATTGGATTTGAACTGAATCATTTCCGTTTAAGCTGAAGATCAGTGACAAACAAAAGGAGCATGCTATCTATTTGTTACAGGCAAGCAATGACTCTGGGATGGAGTCATTTGCCCAGGGCAGAGCCACTAACGTTAGTTTGGAGGGTTGAGCAGCTCAACCTTGGGAGTTTGCCCTTCACTTGCTACTGTTGTAGGTTGCATCTTAGCTAAGCCAACACTGAATTTTAAGCTGATGCTGAAGTACTTTTCTAAATTCAGGTCTCAGGAAAGCTGAGCTTGTTAATGCTGAGATCAATCGAGTGCTTTTTTTGTTGAAAATGTTCACACTTAATTTATTATGACAAGGGAGATAAAGTATAGACTATCAAGTCTAATTAATGGCACATGAAGTAACATTGATGTATAAGTGTAGAGAGAAGTGAAACAGTTAGAGCATATTCTGCTGCCTCTTTCTCTTTTCCGAGTGCAACTGTCATAGGGGCCTGATTCTACACTCCTTTACAGTTAGAGATTTTGGGCTGCAGACCTGAAGCAGCAGCAGTATATACACCATGTTACTCATCCACAGCATCATTCCACCTCCAAGCCACAGCCTCACACTCCACAGCAGGCAAATATGCAAAGACAAGGGATTTCATCTGCTTATGGCCTGAAACATCGACAGACAGGGATGTCCATGCACCTCTGCCCTCACTCTCAATAGCTATCACAGCACTTCCCACAGGAAAGACTGTCTGCCAGTTTAATGGTCTCACATAGCCTCCTGCCTTTACTCCCCCTTCCTGCCCAAGCCTGCTGGATGACCTCTTTCTGAGATGAAACTGCTGTCTAAGGTTTCCCCATCAGACTCTGAACATCCAGACATCATCTTCTGTTAGACACCGACAAACACATAGAATACAACAGACACCAGCAGAAGAACACTTAAGCATTACATATTAAATCATTAACCCTCACAAAAGCCTGTTGAGGCAGGCTTCCCAATTTCACAACAGGGGAAGGCAGAAGCAGAAAGGTTAATCAATTTGCTCAAGGGCACGGGAGAAGTAATGGTCAGTGCCAGGATTAAGATTTAGGAATTCATAGCTCCTGGTCCTGTGTGAGAGCCACTAGATCACCCTCCCTGGCACTCCAGAGAGCCAGGCTGCCCATTCCTCCAGCAAAATGCTAAACTGAGCACTCTGACTTCTCCTGGTGTTATCAGAGTGCTTTCTTAACTCCAGGTTACAGAGGCTAGTAGGGGTGGGGAAGGGTGGGAGGAAGTGACAGACTAAAACTGATGCCTGTAATGCTTGTCTAAGGAGATTTTCTTTCACCCATTTGAGGAGCACTTTCTATCTGGCTGACTGGAGCATGGGAGGGAAAGTACAGTGACCTGGCTGAGGGTTTGAGTGTATTTGCCCCACTTTTGTTTGCGGACACTGACAAACTATTTCTGAGATGACACTGGGGGTGTGGGCATGTTTATGTCATTTACAGGAAGCTAAAGGCTGCCCATTAACTTAGAGAACATGTAAACCAGCTTTAATTCACTGAAATCTAGGTATGGAAAGCTTCAGGAAAAGCTGACATGCAAAGTTCAGTATCTCCAGCTTACTATTAGTGCTGTTATTCTGTGAATCTGCAGATCTTCAGCTTCATAGAAAGATGCCCACTTGCCTTCCTTATTGGAGCCTGCCTCTATTCAATTACTTCATTCTATTTCTGTATCAGCCATCAGAAGGCAACACCTTTGAGATACGACAGTCTGCAGGGCTACAAGCAGGGTTCCCAACTCCGTAGGCACAATAGCCAGCAAATGTGTGATGGGCCAGGAGAGGAGAGCTCTGTGGATGAGGAGCCTCCATGCTCAGGACTCCCCGTCCAACCTTATCTCCTGCACAAATGACTTTCTGAGACAGGCAGCTTTCTTATACTCATCAGAGCAGGATTATGCTGCAAGAACAAGATGCTGTCCCTGCTTTTGTGGTGTTTATGGTCAGAGCACAAACTGCTATACTGTACTGGCCACTGTTACCTGATCTAAGTGAACCTGCTTCTGCAGGTTGGGTGGACTGGATGATCTCTAAAGGTCCCTCCTAACCCTACCATTCTATGATTGATTCCGTGATTCTATAAACTGTGGGGGGCCTCAGATTGGAGCAACTTCTATGCACTTCTGGTTTTACCTTGACAGTTTGCAGTGGCAGGACCAGGAGGCAGGACTGGCCTGGGAACAGAGACTGTCCTCTCAATAATCAGCCTCATGCTGCCTCTGATAATTAGCAAGAATGATAATGCAAAACATGAGTTGCACAAATCTGTAAATCAGCAGGCCTAAAGAGCCTCTTTCTGAAAACAGAAGCAAGAGCACATGGTGCCAATTCCCTTCCTAGGGCTTTGCCAGACTGCTCTTGAGGACTGCAGGTTTGGATGTTACGAGAAAGGAAGGAGTGCATGAGAGGTTTTAAATGAAAACAATCCCTGGGTTTGTGAAATGTGCAGTGATTTCACTGGGATAGACTCACAAGAGGGTACAGTGGAGAAGTGTGTGTATGCATATATGTATGACTTTTTTTACTCGTGTATATGTGTGTGAATATGTGTGTGTATACACAATCTCTTACTTTGGATAGGTCAGCTTTGATACATGACTGGCTTCCTCCAATCTTACACCTCATCTGAGTGAGCAAGTCACTTGACAATCTTGCGCCTCAAAGTCAGGCAGTTAATTCAGACTATGGTACAGCTAAATACTTCTCTTTTTTCACTTGCCTGCTCTAAATACAAGGCCATGTGATCTGCTAATTTACATAATATCTTCTGACAAGCCGACTCTGAAGTCTTCTTGGGTGATTTGCTTTTCTTTGCAAGACAAAATGGGAGACGTCCAAGGGAACAAGTCTATTTCCCTTGGATTGAACGACTTCAGCTCTTGGAGATCTGGTTCCTCTGGAGGTAGCAGGATCAGAAATTATGCAGCTGCCATGGAGATGGAGGCAGAAAACCTCTAAAGGGATCTAGAACTACGTCAAGTGGGTCAGCTCTCCAGCTTCCCGTTACACAAACCAGAAGATGCTCTGAGGTGCTCCTCTTCTCAAGACTATGATAAAAAAGCCCTGGCATCACCCATGTGTGACAGCCAGGAGGGTGACACGAGCTTTATGTGCTTTCTCTCCCTGAAATAACGTGCAGCGGTGTTCTGCCTCTTGCAAAGCTAGGAAGTAAGGCAGATTAATCTTTGCTAGTATTTAAAAGAAGAAGAAGAAGAAAAAAGAAGTTTCCTATGGATTATCTTTTCACAGAGCCATAAGCCTTTGAAAATTTGGTCCCAAGGTATCTTGCCTATGAAGTCAATTAGCTCCTAAAATGACAACGTATTAGAAAGAACACAGAAGCTGATACAGAAATACCTTGCTTTATTAAGCCTGGCCAATTTTCTGTCAACAAAAATTATGCTTCTGAAGTGATGTGGAACAAGAATCAAACATGAAAGCATACAAGTATCCACTTTTGAGCCCTTGAACAGTTATAAGAAGCCACTTCTTCTCGGTATTTCTGCTACACAGAATGAATTTTCATTACCTGAAGTATCTATTATCTAATGAATAAACCCCCCTGCATTATGCATTGAAGTGTAGTATGAACAAAAACCCTGGAAAACATACATTACTTCATGGCAAATTCTTGTGGCAGAAATGGTCTTTTTAGTGACTTCTGTGGCACGGATGATATGTCACCAACCATACCACTGAGCTTGCAGTCAAACTTCATCTTGACTTCTGAACAACAGAAGCAATGAATTTCACAAATAAGCATGAGCTTATGGTTAGGGAGTGTCTAATTTTTTCATCAAGGTATCTGCTCCGGGTCCCTGCTTGTGGTTGAGGAATGCAATTCCCAAATCCTGAGTTGTTTATATGCAGTTCAAAATCTATGGCAAATTGAAGTTACAGCAATCAAAAATGACATAAATAGTCCAAAAAAACCAAGGCCAGGTCTGGAGATGTCAGGTCAGTGCTGCTCAGTGAGGAAGAAATTGTGCTTTACTCCAGCTGTAGGCATGAAATCTGCAGGGTTTATAACCTGAAAAACCTCCAAATGCTAGGATCTTCCCTGATGGCTTTGGTCTTTCCTTTATAGTAACTTTAAAAGAACCTTGGCAAAAATACATACCTCCAGCTCCCAAGGAGAGAGAGGTTATACTTCAGTCTTGAAAGATCCATCAGATTGTTGAGCACTCTGGGATGGTGCCCATGTCCACATTGTGTCCTGCTCCTTCACCAGCATGTCACGAGTCTCCTACCAGCACCCAACTGGGCATAAGGGTTTGCTAACACATCTGAATTTATCTCAAAATAAATGCCAGTTACTGCATCCCACTTTTGCATACAGGTAAGTGGAGCCAAGTACAGTCCAGTCGTGCCCTTCCATGAAAAGGCAGCCTTAATGGCAGGGGTAGCCTAACAACCTACTTGGCTAAACACAGCATTGCTTAATAGCATGAAGTACTTTGGCCTCTGTGTCAGCTGTAAGAACTGTAAACCATTTAGCTGTTTAGGGGATGGTGGCAGCCGCTGAATTACAGCTTGGACAACTCAAAGAAGAAGCAAAAGGGTCAAGAAGGGCACACAGCTCCAACGGAAAGAGGAGTGCCTGGGTTGTGGCTGGGTCAAGTGCTTTTAACCTCAGGTAGCACCGTGCTCTGAAGGAGTCATGAGGAACCAGAAAGAAAAGCAAAACGTTGTTTACAGAAGCCAAAGAGCCGAGGCTGAATCTGCTGTGATAACAAATCCATAAAGTTATCCTGGAACGCTAGCCATGAGGAGCAGGAGCTTGGCAGAGTGCCTGTGACTGTGGAAATAATTGATATTTTCAGTTAGGTGTCCAGAACCCAAAATAAAAAAAAAAAGAGAGAATAAAAAATCAGTCTGAGTTGCCCAAAAACATTTTCCCCCTTTTATTCAGCAAGGGAAAAAATAAAATGCCTTGAGCCAAAAAAAAAAAACAACCCTGCTCTCTTCAACCCATTTTGTTTCCCCACGTCTTTCATCAGAGGAAAAGAAAAGGACAATGCAGGGCTAGTTCCCTACAGGGAACAACAGGGCCAGCAAGGGGCATGGGGCAACAAGGTTAGTACCACTATGGAGAAGTGATCCAGGACATGAGTATCCTTGAGTACCTTATTTTTGACCTAGGATAGGGTCAAAAGGTAAAAAGCCACATGAGAGAGGTGCAAGCATGGTCTAGCTCTTGTGCAAGAAGCTTGGAATAAGATCAGGCTCCAGAGAGACAGGTAGGAAATGTGAGGTTACTCTATGGGATGGAGTGGACCCAAGATGAACTAAACCACTCAAGACAGAGTGGGCTGGGCTGTCTAGCTTTTTCTTTCTTTTTTTGTAAGGGGGCTATAAATTAGCTCTTGGGAGGGACAGAGAAAAGGGAAATTTCAAGCAGCAAAAAAGGGAGTGAGAGTGAAAGGGGTCACTCAGCAGCACAGACAAAGCTAGAATAACTGGGTGCTAAAGTGACAGGTTTGGGTTCAAATACTCAGTTATGTTTTGCTCTGCATATTCAAGGATTTTTAAACAAAGTGAAAGCATTTAAAATTTTAAAAAAAGAGAATTAATACCCAAAAATATCCTAAACCTCAATAGTGAAGGTCCCTTCCACAACTACAAATCAGATGGAGAAGGCACTGGAGCTCAGCATTCCTCTGTCCCAGGTGTGTGTCCTCACACTTGCAAGTATGCATGTAAAGATGCTTATAAGAATGTGATGGAGGGGACAGAGAAGAGGGAGGTAAAAGGGGTATTATCAATAACTGTCACAGAAACTGCCAAAGGAAAACCTCTGGGTCGAAAATGCTCCTACTAAGCCCATTGAATGCACCTGCTTGTTTCCTTTTGTACTCTCTGACAACGTTTGCCAAACTGTTTTTCCTGTCCTGAGAGTGAAATAAATGATTTGCTGATAAAAAATGGTATTGAGACTAGTAACATTGTACACTGCAATTGAATCTGTCAGCCAAGCAGAATACAGCACCTATGCCCCTCCACCAAAGTGTGCTGGACATAGATCCCCAGCTTCTGGTGAATGCTGCACTTTAAACCACGTGAAGGAAAAAGCATAACACAAGCCTTGATTTAAATGCCATAACTTTAGCTCCCTCATCTCTGGTACCACAAGGCAGTGGCCCAGAATACAGGTGACAGTGGCCCAGAATGGGGCCTGGATCTAAACAAAGTCCATTTCCTCCTCCTCACACCAAATCCTGGTAATATGGATGACGGTGAATGACTCCTGCTTAGGGAACACTGAAAACCCTCTTTATAGGCCTTAATGAAATTGTTTAAAATGGGGTTTAGGGGAAAAGCAAACACAAATGAGCTCTCAGCCTCCTCAAAACCCTTCTCAAGTCCAAGGCGATACAACATTAGGAGCAGTATACAATGACACTGATTTAGAGCCTGCTGTGATTCTGTCTACACTGTGGGGAAGAACACAGTAAGTCAGGGACCACATCCCAGCCTCCGTGATGTATACTACCACCACCTCATGTCCCAAGCCAAGCTGAGTGAAACCTAAGTAGCAAAACGTATCTTAACTATTAGGGCCCTCCTTCCGATGAACCCAGTTATGATAAATAACAATCAGGTCCCATCAGTTCCCATGTCAATCTTATTTCTCTTTTTCCCTAGCACTGGCAGTGACCTTGCAATATTTAGTTAAGGAGACTGAAGCATCTTTATGCCCTACACCTGAAGCCTTGCAGCTTGCTGCTTACTGGCAGCTCCAAAGATCAGGAGCATCCACAGATAACCCCCTGTTTCTGTGGCACGATCCCAGTGTGACAATTAAGATGGCAAGTCTTGGTTTTCAATAAAACCCCCACCAACGTGAGAACTAGCCAATTAAAAGAAAACCAGAAAGCTGGTTATTTCCTGTCTCCTACTCAGATCAGCCTGAAAACGAAACACAATGCAAGCACAAAAAGTTATTATGTGACTAGCAGCCTCTAGCTATTCTGACTTCACTGGATGCCTTACAAGCATCTATTGTTCTTGGAGATAGCCTGAGATGCTGTTCCCGGAGAGATTATTATATACGCTTACTATGAGGAGGAAAAAAGTGCTCTGATACCGTGTCATGTCATCTTTTTAGTGGTATCTCATATGCAATATGCTGTGGAAGTGTGACAGGGAAGAAAACAAACCTTTTATAGGATTAGTGGTGTTGAACCACTTATACTATGGGCTCAAGAGCCTGTATTTTACTTATGGTTGACTCTGACTCCACCTTTGTCCTCCTTGCCAGCACTCAGAACCTTTACACAGCAGTAAACCTTTCTATTTGGGCCCCTCAATTCCAGAAGCACAGGGAGCTGCTGGAGAGAGTTCAGTGCAGGGCCAGCAAGATGACGAAGGGAGTGGAGCATCTCCCTTCTGATGAAAGGCTGAGGGAGCTGGGGCTCTTCAGCTTGGAGGAGACTGAGGGGTGACCTCATTCATGTTTACAAATACATAAAGGGTGGGTGTCAGGAGGATGGAGCCAGGCTGTTCTCAGTGGTAGTCAATGATAGGGCAAG